>WJXA01000168.1:0-57767 GCA_014282245.1 Rhododendron simsii | reverse complement strand
TTTTCTCGAAAGGCTTCGAAAGTACAATGTGCGTCTCAACCCGCAGAAGTGCACATTCGGGGTACAGCAGGCAAGATGCTGGGGTTTCTGATCACCAAGAGAGAATCGAGGTCGACCCTCCTAAGATCAAAGCATTCTCGAAATGGAGCCCCCGCAATCTGAGAAGGGAGTACGGAGTTTTCTGGAAGGTTCAGTTTATCACCTATTTTCGCCAAATGACTCCGACTTGCGAACCGCTGTTCGCTTACCAAGAAGAGATGTCCCGTTCGAGTGGACAGACAAGTGTCAGGCTGCTTTTGAATCAATTCAGAAATATCTGCAGAACCCCGGTATTAATGCGCCTACGCCTGGACAACCACTGATTTTGTACTTGTCTGTAACACCAACGGCAATGGGGTGTCTGCTAGCACAGGAAGGGGAAAATAGAGTCGAAAAGGCCATCTACTATCTGAGCAAGAAAATGGTGGGAAGCGAGGAGCGATATACCCCTTTGGAGAAGACTTGCTGGGCGCTAGTTTGGGCTACCAAAAAGCTTAGACACTACATGCTAGCCTATTCGGTGAAGCTGATTTCTCGAATGGACCCCATCAAATATCTGTTCGAGAAGCCAGCGCTCACCCATAAGCTAGCACGTTGGTTGCTTCTGCTGGCTGAGTTCGACCTCCAACATGTCACGAGGAAGTCAGTGAAGGGCCGTGCTGTAGCAGAATTCTTGGCAGATCACCCAGTTGAGGGGCCAGAGGATGTGAATTTCAACTTCCCAGATGAGGATGTACTGACCGTAACGGAGGAAGTATGGACACTGTATTTCGACGGGGCTGCTAATCAGAAAGGGTTCGGAATCGGGGTGCTGCTGATCACGCCCACCGGTGCTCATATTCCGCTCGCATTCAAACTGAATTTCGATGTTACTAACAATCAAGCCGAGTATGAGGCTTGCATCGTCGAAATGGAGGCGGCAATTGCACTGGGAGTTGAGAAGCTCGAGGTTATCGGAGATTCAAACTTGGTGGTGTCCCAAGCCAACGGAGATTGGAAGGTTCGCGAGGAAAAGCTGAAGCCTTATCACCAAGACTTGGAGGAACTGATTCCTCGCTTCAATAAGGTGACTTTCACCCATGTCCCTCGCTTGAGGAATCAGTTCGCCAATGCCTTGGCGACCTTGGCTTCAATGATCGAACTCCCGACAGGGGTCAAAATGCGGCCAATTGTGATCGAACAAAGGGACCTACCCGCTTATGAATACATCAACGCCGTCGATGATGTCGATGATGGCCTACCCTGGTACCATGACATCTGAAATTTTGTGGAGCGCGGGGAGTTTCCCGCTGGGGCTACAAGGAAGGATCGGATCGCCTTGCAACGTTTGGCTGCTCAGTACATCATCTGCGGGGGAAAGTTGTATCGAAGGTCTCACTGTGGGATGCACAAGCTGTGTGTGAATGGTGCCGAAGCAACACGGATAATGGAGAAGATTCACGAAGGAGTCTGTGGTCCTCACATGAGCGGCGTCATGCTCGCAAGAAAAATCCTCAGGCAGGGTTATTATTGGTCTACCATGGAATCTCAATGCATTGACTATGTGCGACATTGCTATAAGTGTCAAATCCATGCTAATCTGCAGCATGTTCCTCCAACTGAACTTTTTGGAATGACCTCGCCTTGGCCTTTCTCAGTGTGGAGAATCGACGTCATCGGGATGATCAACCCCTCTGCTTCGAACGACCACAAGTTCATACTAGTAGCCATCGACTACTTCACTAAGTGGGTCGAGGCTGAATCTTACATGACCCTGACAACCGTTCAAGTTGCACAGTTCATTCGAAAGAACATCATCTACCGGTATGGGGTCCCTCAGGCCTTTGTATCAGACAATGGAAGCCACTTCAAGGGTAGGGTTTTGGGGCTATTCGAGGAATTCGGAATCAAGATCCATCATTCAACAACCTATCGGCCGCAGACGAACGGGGCCGTCGAGGCTGCAAATAAAAACGTCGAAATGATCATCAAGAAGACTGCCGAGTCTGCAAGGGATTGGCACGAACTGCTACCGTTGGCCCTCTGGGGGTACCGCACTTCGATTCGCACTTCCACAGGCGCGACTCCATACTCTTTAGTCTATGGAATGGAAGCTGTACTCCCCATCGAGCTTGAGATTCCGTCTCTGAGAGTCATGGCTGAAAGTGGGCTCGAGGAAGCTGAATGGTTAAGCGGGAGGTTTGTCGAGCTCATGTTGTTTGATGAGAGGAGGCTCCGTGCTCTGTATCATGTTCAAGGGTATCAGCGTCGAATCGCCCGGGCATTCAATAAGAAAGTGAAGTCGAAAGGTCTGGTCGAAGGGGATATGGTTACGAAGGAGATCCGGGCTCCGGTGTTCGATCCTCGTGGGAAATTCCGGCCAAAGCGTTCTGGGCCGTACATCATCAAAACCATTCTATCTGGGGGTGCTGCCAAGCTCATCGGCCTCGACGGCAATGAATTCAGTACTTTGGTCAACCTGGATCAGCTCAAGCGCTACTATCCCTGAGAGATGCTCGTTGGATCGAAAACCACAAGGGTGGGCGATTCCAAGCAAAAGTTAGAGCAGCCTGCTAGACCGAAAACCTAAGGAGGCGGTCTAGGCAAAAATAAATAGGCAAAATCAAAAAGCTCGCTAGACCGAAAACCTGTTAAGGCGGTTCTAGGCAAAAGTTAGAGCGTAAAAGGAGAGGTAAAATACACGAGCAAACCCTTGCCTGAACTACGTTCTGACCTGATTCCCTGCAAAGGGATACGTAGGCAGTCTCACAATGAGACCCGGTCATATCCTATCGAGCTGATCCACGGTCTGACATTCTGGGTTTGCACCAAGGCTGAGATGGTTCAAAGACTTAAAAGGCGGGCTGGAGTTACGTTGGAGAATTCAAAAGGGGGAAACCCTTCATCTTTCAACTTTATTTTGCAGAATTATTATTTCTAATACACAAGCTGAGCATAAAAGCCTTAAAAGAAATGAAGCATGAAAAACAGAACAAAATGCTTGAGAAGCCTAACGGCTCACAGCTTATTCTAAGTACAGCAAAGTGGTTTGGAGTCAGCCCATATTTGTTCTTGCATGCACATCTGCTCTCAGCCACTGTCTATAGCGATTCTTTAGCCGAGGGTTGAAATCTGGCATCTCCGCCTGGAGAATCCTCAGGCCCCAGTGCCTCTGATAACCGCCCAGTGTCTGAGCATTGAAGTTGGGAAAACGGAAGCCCCCGGTACTGATTCGGGTATTCTCCTGTGAAGCGCCCAGTTGGCGAAGGATCCGCCCAGGGATGTAGAATGTGAAGCTGGTCAGCCCCGCAATGACCACCCTGTCAAAGCCGTCAGAATGGATGGTCATGTCTGGAAGGTCTAGCCAAGGACACCTCCAAGCAATTTCATCGGGCTGCATTTCCAGCATGAATTCGTACCAGCCCTCCACATCCAAGTCGGGATACCGCATTTCCCTCTGATGAACCCGTTTTGGAAACAGGTTCCAGCCCGCTGCCGGTGGATGCAAAAGGCTCAGCTTGTCCGACAACCACAGCTGCATGAGCGATAAAACAAGTAAGTAGCCAGATAAAGCCTGAGCGAAAAGACAAGTAAGGAACTAGGAAGCAGCCTAAGCCGAGTGTCGAGGTAAAACGAGAATGTGCGAAAAATCAGAAAAAGGTGAGCTGAGTGAGTTTACCTGGAGCAAGAGTGGGCTCCCGCTGAAAACGGCCGATTGGCCCGTACTCACTAAATCCAAACCCAGGAGTGTCTCAGCCAGGACCATGGGAATCACATTCTTTCGGTCCCCCATTTGAGCGGCCACGCTCACCAAGGAAGGGCTGACCCGCCCGTCAGCAGGAACGAACAAATAAGCCGCAAGCAGGCAGATAACCAGGGCGAAGCGCCGACGTGCTTGAACTTCGTCGCTATTTGGGCTATTCAAGTCGATATCTGGGCTGTACATTTCAACCAGCCGAATAATGTTCACTTGGCCACCATCCAGGATTGTGTTCGCCAGACCCCGGGAAATGCCAAGCGAGCTGGCCAGCAGCTTTGGCATGCTCACTTGATAGGGAGGAATAACGAGCGTCGGGGATGCGTAAGTCTGGAGGTACGCCTGAAATTCCTCCACGGTCGGGCACATCTCATCGTCACCAAAGCGGAAGACATGGACGTCCGGGTCCCAGAACCTCAGGGCGGCCCACAGCAGCGCCGGGCGGATCGGCACATGTCGGAGAAAACGGAAATAAGAAAGCCCGTGGTATTGGAAGTTGAGCCAATCAACACCCATAAAGGACACTAGCCAGGGCTTGAGCAGTGTTGGGAGGGGATTATCCATGGACAAAGCAGTGTACATGCAAAGAAAAGGGAAGTGATTGGTGCTGTGAATGCCCTGAAGGAGGCACCCCAGCTTTATAGGCTTTCAAATGACCGTTGTAAAATGCTTGGAGAATGGAGCCAACCAACTAGCCTCCAAGGGAGCATTATGCCAAGTACCCTGCCTCCCCTGAACTCTCAGAAACCGTGGGGAAGCCGTGTGGAGGTGGAAACAAAATGCCCCCCCTGGAAAAGGACAGTTGGTCAGTCAAGTGGACCTGACTCACAGGAACTTGGCGTACGCCAACCTACAGCTGGCGTACACATGGTTTTTACCATCCTGGCGTACGGGCTCAACAACCTGGCGTACGGTATGTTGGCGCACCAAAAATCAGTTTGCAGCAGCCACTGCCGTTGCATGGTCGCTTTTCGTTCCAAGGCTTGTTTTGGCTATTTCTTGATTCATACAAGTTTCGAACATCATTTGGGACTGCAGCAAAGCATCGGATCCTAAAAGCCGCGCCCGTCGAAGATTTTGAGCCCCCGAGGGCCCGTGTCGGACTAAAATCGAGGATACGGAGGGTCAAATTTCGTTTTGTAGGGTTTTGCCAAGTTTTGTCACGCCGTACATGTCACATAGGACTTGTGTGGCTGCACGGGGGTGTCGGTTTCGGTCCGGAACCATATCGAGTCGTCTTTTGCGTCTTATGTCCATTTTTGCGACATTTTTAGCCTTTTTATGGTATTTTCCTTATATCGGGACGTTTCTACCGGTTTTCAATGGTTTGTACAGGTCATTGTATGTCTCTGTAGTCTATTCAAAGTGTCAGTTGCTTCTGTTTTGGAGAGATATAGAATTTGGTCTATTAATACCAATTTTCCCGTATCCTCCGCGTGTCTGGGGTATATCTCGTATCCTGGGGCTTTTCTATACCCTTTTCTTCGAGCTAGACCCATTTTTGCACATACGCAAGTGTTTGTGTCGATTCAGAACTATCATCAATGCATGTTAGATATTAGGGTTGGTTTGTTCGTCTCCTTGAAACACAAAATCTAACAACTAAAGGAATCAACAAACAGAAAATGCAGATATTATTTCTACCATGTATACCACGTCAAAATCCTAAAAAGCAAAAGGTGGGAATGTATCAAGCGGCACAACGGCCCGAGCAAACTCAAAATGTACCAAGGCACACTCGCCCGAAAGTCAAAAGGCACGCAGGCCTTATATCCAAAAACGGCAAAGTATCAAAGTATCAATGTATCAAAAGTCAAACAGCAAAGTAGACTAAGGCTCAATGATAGCCCTCAGTCGTCGAACAAGTCCTCGTCGTCCTCCTCCTCCTCGCTCTCTACCAGCTCACGCGGGTCTATCCGGAATCGAGGGTCCTCCACGGAGTCAGAGCTGCTGCTGAGGGACGTGCTCTCCTCCTCTTCATCTGCTTCCTCTTCTTCTCTTCTCTTCTTCTGCAAAGGCCCCTCAGCAGGCCTCTTCTCTGCAGACCTCTTCCTCAGCTCTCGACGGAATGGGAGATCCTCGCTAGCAGCCGCAATGTGTACTCCTCTCTGAGTGCTCGCTGCTGGTCGAGATGAGCTCGGTGCTATCTTCTTCTGAGGTGGTGGCCTCGCGCTCTTCCTCCTAGGAGCCGCCCTGGCCTGCGCCTGCATTGCATTTAGCTTGTTAACATTTGTGTGCATATTGCATATATATATTGAAATGTGAAAGCAGGACACTATTCTATCAAAGTTTCATACCTGAGGCCGCACAGTAGGAGCTGGAGCTGGAGGTGGATAGTGCAGCCGCAACTGGGCACCGCTAGCAATTCTATGAAACTCCTTCTCCATGGCCTTCATCAGGCGCACCGCCTCTCGCACCCACTCCATCGGGGCCTGTGTTACAATAAGTGGTCAAGACAGTTTGCAAGACAAGTATACATGTGCAGGTCAAAGTAAACAAGGGAAATACAAAGGATGCTATAGTATCGTACCGGTCCTGTGATCTCCTCGGGCTCTCTCCTAGCAGGCTCGAACTGAACAGTAGCCTCCTCTCCCTGAGCATCTCGTACAGCCAGCGTCCAAGAAAGCCGAGGAAGGCCCGTCGCCCTAGCAGGCTCACTCCTCTCCCTCGAGCGGGCAGTCCTGCCTTGCCCGCGCCTCTCCTCTCCCGCCGCTCTAGCCTCAGCCTCTACAGCCCCGTGCTCGACTACCCCGAGTGGTCCCGCCAAGTACTGCCTCTGATAGACAGCATAGTCACGCTCGGGCCTCAAGAAAGCACTAAGGCCTGCCGGGACGGTGAAGCGCTGCAGCTCAGCCAGCGTGTACTGGTCCGTGTGTGAGGCGCGAGGCGGAAGCGGACCCGGCACCACGAACTCTGAAGCCTCAAGTGACTGTCGTGTCACTCGATCCCCCAAGTACCACTGCCACCCGAAGATCGACTCCAGCAGCACGCGGCTCGCGGCTACCACCCTGCTCCGGGAAAGGTACTCCGGCTCAGCCTCCGTGGTCCTCCAAGGGTCCCACTCCACCTGCAAACATTCAACAATCAAGCAACAAACAGTCGATCAGCGACAGCATTGAAGCAATTCAAAGGCAAAAGTAGGCAATAAAAGGGTTGAGTTCTACCTGGGTGCTCGACAGCTCGTCAAGGTACGCTCGGAAGGCCTGGAGGCTACCTCTTGTTGCCTTTTTGCCTCGGTACTGTGGCCCCCATATCAGAACACGGGGGAGCATCTTCAAGTTCGGGCATGAGTTTTCCGGAGGGTACATCTTCAGCACCTCGTACGCCCATAGCTGCAAGTTCAAACAATCAAAGCATCAGTACAGCAGTTGAATTTCAATAGAAAGGAAAGTACTCAGAAAAGTGAAGGTTATGAATCTATTTTTCTTACCTCCCACACCCTCCAGAGGCCAGCAATCGCCTTCTTCCGCCGAGAGAACTCTCCCATGAAACTGTAGCACGTCCCCAGAGCAGCACCTCCCCAATCGTACTTGGCCGCCGTGCGCAAGTCAAACAAGGCCGGCAGGTAGGCCAAGTGCACCGTGGACCTCTTGTTAGGGAACAGCGACGCCCCGAACAAGTACAACAAGTAGGCCCTCGCCATCTGCTCCTCCTCCTGCTCCGAGTGCGGGACCCTGTCCTTCAAGCGCCAGTGGAACTGGTCGTGGGTGAATGTCTCTGAGATACCCACGGGCACAAAACCCAAAAACCACTGCAGCGCCTCCGAGTCTCTGTGGATCCCCGTGTCAAATGGGATAGGCTCCCCTCCTACCCTCAGGCTCGTCAGAGCAGCAAAGTCCGCCGGAGTCACAGTCATGTCCCCAATCGGAAGGTGGAAAGTGTTGGAGGCGTCCCACCACCTCTCCGCCAGCGCCGTGAGCAGGGCGTGATCGCTGAGCGTGGCTGTCTGTGTAAGGATGAACGGCCTGAACCCCGCAGCATCAACCAAGGACCTAACCCGCTCGGGCAACCCTCTGTACAGCTCAAGGGAACTAGCAGGACCACCATGCCCCCTTGTACCGCCTCTCGTCCTCTACACACCATAAAAGCAAAAGAACAAGAGCTTCCGTTAGCAGGCATATTATAACAAGCAGTCGAATCTAGGTTCAATTCAAAAGGGCATTCAACATTCTATGTTCAATTCAAGGTCCGTGTTTACCATGAAGTCGAAGCAAATTATTTCAAAAGCATGATATTCTATGTACGTAAGGCATTCTACTCAGTCGAACCAAAGTCATAAGGTACCCTATTTCAACTGATTCTCTTCTCAAAAGAGGCAAGTATGGGGTCGCATCAAGAGCATGGTATTTCATCAGTCGAATTCGAGTTCTACAATGTTAACAAGTCGAGGCAACCTACAGTCGATTCAAGTTCGTTATCATGTGATTCTTATCAAGGTGCTAGCAAGCCTACAGTCAAATTCAAACATGTCCTACCCAAAGTGCTATCTACCAAGGCAAGCTATCAGGCATCCATATGTCACTGTGCTATCAAACATCATACACAAATAAGCTAAGTACAAGCACAGTAATAAAGGACTACAAGAGAATCAAAAGTGGAGTTCAAAGGAATACCTGCGCCCAGTCCACCGACAAGTGCCACTCCGGGTCTCTCAGCACAAGCTCTGTATCGTAATCATCGCGTCGGGGGATGTAGCTCTCAAACCCGGACGGTATGAACAAATGTGGCTCCGGGGGAACATAGGCTCCTGCCTCAAAAGTCGGGCGGCCTGCAGCCCGCATCGCCTCTGCCCGTGCCACCGCTCGCTCACGAGCTAGGCCACCCTCCTCCTGGACCTGCTCGACTACCTCAGTCTCCCGTACGAAGGCATCCTCCGCCGCCTTGGCCCTCTCGGCCTCAACCCGCAGGCGCTCCTCCTCCTGAGCCTGTGCAATCTGTCTCAGCCTCTCCTCCCGGGCTGATATCACCGCTTCCACCACCGCCGGGTTCTCTCTCAGCAGCCGGTTAAGCACCTCCTCGGTCACAAACTCAGCGAAGTCCCCGCGCGTAATGGGAACATGCGCCGAGGACCCCGCCGCTGGTCTGAACTCTGCAGGCCCTGTGGGTCCCCCAATGGGAGCATCCTCCTCCGCCATAATATCCTTGCCCCGCGCCGGATCCCTTCTCATCGCATCCGGCCGATCATCACCGCCACCGACATCACCACCGCTGCCACCGCCGCCACCGCCGCCGGTCCCTGCCAGAACTGGACCCGTAACGACCAGCCCCTCCACACCACTCTCGAAGTCCAACCGTCGCACCTGTGGGCCCCCTGCCTCAACGAAGGGTGGTGTACGGTCAGTCGACCCTAGCGTACGCCGCCCGACGCCGTCGACCACCTCTGTTGCATGGCCGCCGTCGCCCCCATCGCCGCCTGGGATCACTGCACCAACGTCCGACGGAGGCTCGCCTGGTGTCTGATCGTCGATTCGAGGCCTCTCGGCCTCGCCTCCGCCCGTTCTCGGCCGTCCTTCACCATTGCCGCCACCATTGCCGCCACCACTACCTATTTCAGCCATGGATGAGTGTGGGTGAGGAGATTTGGGAGAGAACGAGTGGGATTGAAGGAGTTTGAGTAATGGGAAGAGTTTGGGAGAGTTTGGGATTTCGAAACCGATGCATATGGCGGTTTCAGAAGTTTGCAGCAGTTTATACGACGTAAGGACCGTGCTGGGCCGGGTCTGGGCCTGGATCTGGACCGGTTTGACAAAGATTCCTGGCGTACGCTAGGGTTAGTATACCGTACGCCACGGTTTGTTGGGCCGTGGGCCCAAACACCATGGATCAGGTTTTTCCTCTTCAAATGGGGACTCAAATGGTCCAAAAGGTTATTTGTACCTCTGGTGGGCTTACCCCCAAGCAGAGACCCGTCCAATTTCAAATCAACGACGGTCCATCCGTCCAGTTTCAATTCAATGACGGTCCATCCGTCCAATTTCAATTCAACGACGGTCCACCCGTCCAATTTCAAATCAACAACGGTCCACCCGTCCAATTTCAAATCAACGACGGTCCACCCGTCCAATTTCAATTCAACGACGGTCCACCCGTCCAATTTCAATTCAACGACGGTCCACCCGTCCAATTCCTGCCCTCCGCGAGCAGCAGTCTTTCTCAAATAATCTGTCTGGCTGAACTCACCAATCAGGTTCTTTAAAATTTGTGTCTTCCTTATCTCGCTCAGGATAGTCAAGAGTAGGGTGTCTAGACAACCTTTGACGTTACTTGTCTCCACTCAAACAAATGGTGCTCCAAGTGCCGTCAAAGGGGGGCTTCTGTAGACACCCCATTCTGGACTGTCCAGATTAGTTCTTTCACTTCCTTTGTTAACCCAATGATGATAAACGGTCGAGAGCAGTTCAGAGTCGATGGAAGGATGTGAGCTTTGGGTGTTGGACCCTCCTCTTTCAAACCATTTCAAGCCTCTTCAAACCTCTCAAATCCCGAGCCAAATGAACCTCAGCAAAACCATACCTTGCTTACGCCACCTCCTCCGTGGCGTGCGCCAGGTATTTGCCACGTGTCGATCATCGACCGTTGATTGAGTTTGACCTGGCGCACGGTAGGTCAGAGGTGGCGTACGGAGGCTTAAGACCGGTCAAATCACTGCTTTTACAGCACGCGACCGAGACTTTTGCGGCTCCAAAGTACAGGGAACAGTGCTACTAATGATTGTTTCCTGCTGGACCGTCCCTCACTCTCTCCTACACCTAGTCCCATGCATTTAATGCATGGGAGGCTCTTCACTCAACCCAACCAGCCTTAACCAGCCCTAAACCCAGCTGGCCAGCTCTGGTTTCCAGCCCCTCTCTCCACCATAAATACCCCCCCTTGCATTCATTTGCAAGGGGTTAACCACATTACTCCCTAAGTCCATTCCCTCTCTTCTCTCTTGTTCTTGCTCTCCCATTGTAAGAGTGAGAGATAGAGAGGCTTCACACTCCCTTTCTCTACTGATCAGTGATTATATAGCCTCCATCTTCAACCAAAGCTCACCACCATCCTTCCTCTCTCTTGCACCAAAGGTATACCACCTTTGTGCAGCGTTCTGTTTTCAACTCCTGAGGGGAACCAGAAGGGTTCTGGCTAGTAACTGATACTAGTCCAGGCCCCTTTCTGGTGAAATAAATCAGTCGTAGGAGTCACAACATGGCGCACGCCAACTACTATTAGCCGTACGCCACCTTTGGCTGTACGTGCACAGTTGGCGTGGGGATCATGTAGGGCTCATTTATTGCTCATTTTCTTTATGTCATCACCTTATAGCATGCTAAAAACCAGTCTATTGCTTTCTGTATTTTAGAACTGTTCAAATGTAGCTCTCAATATTCGTATCTTCTTTATTCTCAAGGCCTCTGGGGTATGTCTGGTCATGTTCCAGAACCCAGATGATGTAAAGCCAAACACTGGTTCACATGCAGACCTGGCGTACGACTCCCACAGGGTGGCGTACGGCATGTTTGCTGAAGATCAGTGCCTGGCCCTTACATCTCAGTTCAGTCCTGGCCTCTTGTTCCTCCCCACTCTGTTTATGGGGTCTGTCTTGCTATTTTCCTGGCTACTGGCCATTCCTTATGTCTGTACATGTGTATAATCCATATTATAAACTGCGTGGTTTGCCCTGGGTGTGCACTGGTCCCTTCCAGAGCCCAGAGGATTGAGAGTAGGAGCTGTAAGAAATCGGTGTGGTTAGTGTACGCCAGCCTGAAGGTGGCGTGCGCAGGTTGTGCTGGCGTGTCGTGGCGTGGCCATGGCGTGCCAGCATGTCGCCTGCTCACGCACCCGACGAGCAGCGTACATCATCCCGTTGAATTTCTGGCAGTGCTTGTTCTCAATCTATGTTCTTACATTTAACTCAATTCAAGTAAGCAAATCATCATCCATAAACATTTTGTCATACAAACTGTAACGTGTTACAGTTTTAATCCCTATTAACTGTTCCCCCGCCCTAATTGGCCAAAAATGATCAAATGAGAGAAAAATGCAAACATTTTAATAAAATGCCCGAGTAGAGACCGATCTCCGGATTGGGCGAGAGGGGTGCCATAAAACCCTTCCCCTCTCGTAACCTGGCTCCCGAACCTCAGATATCGAAGGTGACGACGGACCAGTCTACGCCTTTTTCCAATCAAATCAAACCTTTTTCAAATCAAAGCAAAACGTAGCAAACGTTCTCGAGTTCGGTTCCTTGGGTGTTCTTCCGCTAAAACCCGAGTGGCGACTCTGAATCGAAGCGTTTCGCCGCGCTATTTTCCAAAAGGGCCGCCCCCCGAACAATACTCATTCCAAACCAAAATCGGGTGATTTTCGGAGCGTGTGCCCACACTATAATGGCCATGCATTCCATATATGGCATATATGCCTATTTATAGGGCTCTAAAGTTAATTTACAAAGGACCAAAAAGTCCTCAAAATATCTCAAAAATATTCCGTACGTGGAAACTTTCTATAAATGGAATGTTGAAAAAGTTAACAAAAATCTGCAGATTTTCCGAGGCTGTACCGGTACTGGAAATGCCTCAGCACCGGTACAAAGCCTTCAAACGGGCTAGAAAAATTGATCTCTGACACCATGTACCGGTACTGGGAATTGGCCAGTACCGGTACAAGCTTGACAGATTTTTTGGGCAACTTCGCGGGCTCGCTCCGGACACTCCCAAACTCGGATTTGGGTTTTCTTTGGACAGTTGGAAAGCTCGTCGAGTCTACATTCTAACTCAAGTGGTTTGGATCAAAAGTAATTTCTACATCAAAAGTTATGATTATTCTACCCTCAGCTGGTCGGAAGATGAATTGCTTTGGTAAAATCCTCACTTCTCCTTCAATTCCCTAGACCCTTGGGCGACCCGAACAACCTCCAAACCATCTCTTCAAGCACCACAACGGGGTGGCACGTGGCCTTGAGTACTTGGTTGCACCCAGAGCATTCCTTGGCGTTCAAACGCGTCTTATTTATACGAATTACCTAAACACACACAAAAACCTACCTTAAATGCAATATCGCTATAAAAGATAAATAAACGCAAGTTAAAATAACATAAAACGGGACTAGTCACACCAAATATCTACAATATTGGGTGCTCATCACACCCTACAACTTGAACTTTGCTAGTTCGTAGCAAACTAAAGCAAAACACATTTAACTAAGCTATGCAATTTTCCCGAAATTCAAGATACAAAAATGATGCTCAACTAATTCAACTTGGCAAGAGTCCAAAACACCCCTTCAAATCCGAGCATATGCAATCCATGCACAAACATGCCATGAACTAGGATGAACAAATTATGCCATATTAGAGTAGTCAAACTCGCATGCACCACAACGAGTTTCGAATCCAAAACTCACAAGGATACGCTTGTATTCAACTTTTCACACAGTGTGATACAAGATACATCCCATTCCAAGTGCTAGCGAATAAATGCAATAGCCAGAGACAAAAAGTTATGCAAGCTATCAAAAGAGCTCTAAGAAAGAACGGAAAGCTAATTATTGACAAGTATGCACGACAAGGGACATATCATACTCAAAAAGTAATAAATATCAAGCATGCATCAAATGGAGTTAATTAGCGTACTAAAGATCAACGGAGGACTTTATTAGTTTATAACGACATTGGATACAAAGAGAAAGGGACTACAAAAATTTAGTGCCCATATATTTGCATGGTTCATCTATCCTTGGTCACTACTGACCCTAAACTACCCAAGGCATAGCCACATGCTGGCCAAACACCAAAGAAAATTACGTAGAAATATAGAACAATTACTTGATAAGTCCTACAAAAACTACTACCACCGACTCAACCACACATAGTCGTCATCCACATCCGGCTCCTCACGGTATTGAGCATCGAGCTCCCCCTTTCTATCGGACTCTTTCTCATCCGGAATGTATGCTAGCCCAGAGGTCACACCAATCCTCTCATCATAATATTCAACCCTCTTTCAAATATGCTTCTGCTCTTTCACAACATTTCTTTGATTTTTTTTGAGGAATAGGGTCATTTGAATTAGATTTGTAGTAAGAGAGATTGAGGGGCCAATTTCAAGAGTTTTGGAGAAGGAGATGAAATTTTTCGACTTTAGCTTTTGTAGTGGGAGAGGAGAGATAGGGAATCATGTATCAATTCTTTGCCTTTTTACATCCCAACCACTTCTATCACATTCACACCACCCCCAAACCTCCTTGAATCTTTGAAAATTATTGACACACAACCCTCCAAACATCCGTTTACCTAGGTTTGATCAATGGAAGAGACTCAGACCATGGTTCAAAATAAGGACGAGATGACTCTTATGTGGTTTAATCAAGAAAAAATGCCTTGAATCATTTCCTAAGTACGCTAACAACTCCAACAAAATGCATGAAAGATATATACACTACTCAAGTATGAACAAAAGATTTTATTTCCGCAAATGCGGGAAATGAAAGCAAAATGCATGGGATGCTTAAGAAGCGAATCTCCACTCTAACGATGCACACTACTTGACTTGAACTTTTAGGCTCAACTTGTTCATCAATGTTCATGTATATGCATGCGACATGGATTCAAACACATAACCAAATTCGATGGGATACACGACTCTTGCCATATTGACACAATTGAGCATAATTAAAGTATCTAGCAAGCGAAAACACTATTAACAATGGAGATTACACTAAAATTTTGAAATATTGCAGAAAAATGAGACAAGTCTCATGACCATATATATAACATATATATCCCTTCCCCCAACTTAAACGATGCTATGTCCTCATAGCATGAAGAACAACAGTATTGAGAGGAAAGAACAAAAGATTGTACCTCCAGGGGAATGTCAACCCCCGTATACCTCGACCAAGTTGGAGGCTTTATGTCATTGCCTCCGTTCAATCCGGAGTTGTGTTGTGCTTCCAAGGTTTCACTCCTTCGGTTCATCATGACGGAACCACCAGCTAGTCACATAGGGCCATGGTCAAAACTTTGTCAGACTAACAACCGCGACACGTAATCGCACCCATGCTTAGGGCTCCTAAATGCCTCATTCACCTTAACATCAGACCTAAACCACCAAGGCTGGTGTGGTAGCATGTTAACCCTGCAAAAGCGAAAAAGGACGAAGAACCTACTGAAAAGCAATTGACATTAGAACCGCCCAACTCGTATTATCCGAGCCCAAGAACTGACAAGTAAAATTAAATCTACCAAATCGTCACGTGATTACACGGGTACCACGTTTCTCCCCATTTCTCCATCAAAGTGTCGTAGAGCAAGTCATGCAACAACTTTGAGCTAAAGATGGGTGGCTATACCGAACCATCAAAAGAGAAAAAGAAAAGAGAGAGAGGGAAAGAAAGAGTTTATATACGTTCAACCAAACGCAGGCTCCTAACATTTATTATGCCAACGAGAGCTAATAAAATGAACATAGCACTCCACTCCACTCTCTGCCTCAAAAATTGAATCTGGCCATGCCACAAAAATAGATACTTTGAGTACCGTAATTGCTGAATTCGTTTAAGACATTTAAGTTCAACCAAGTGCGCATTCCAAACTAGATTAAGTTTCAAAGAGTTGACAAAATCTACAATATAAGGATGGTAAACCAAATCAAATTCATCAACACCTACAAAATCAATCAATTCGACTTTTAAAAGCTTTTGCACTAAAGACTCAGTAGGAGGGGTGGCAGCATCAAGAGCTGAGACTTTTTGATTGTTCAGAACTTCTATGGATGGTATCTCCTCAAAGGAAGGAGATAACCTTTTGTCTATTCACATTCTTCCGATCCTGCTTATTCAGTAGAGCATTCAAAAAGTCTATCTCCACATTCGTTTTCTCAACAATGAGAAATTTGTCCCCTAGATCGTCACACGGAGAGGGATCCACAGGGGGAGAACATTGGACATCAGGCTCAACATCTGGCACATCAACCCATTCAGACTCTGAGGAACTGTCAGAATCTAAACTAACATCTTCAACAAAGATATGCAGCTCGATATCCTCTTCCATGGCATTTGAGTTGGACTCTTGACAATGTTGAGCATAAACCCGAGATTGTAAAATTGCGGCCAAACGATCAAAGAAATCTAAGGCTTGAGCAGGTTCTTTTTCAAAAAGTTTGCCATCTATCAAGTCTAAGAATCGTTGACTCTTTTGAGAAAGTCCATCATAAAAATAGTTAGCAATTTGAAAATTATCATAGCCATGATTCGGAACCGCAATGAGCAAATCCTTGTATCTTCCCCAACATGCATAAAACGACTCATTCTCTCTTTCGGCAAAAGTTTGAATTTGGTTCTTGAGATCAAACCAATTGGTAATGGTCATACAACTAATAAAAACATTGGCGTCATGAGCGGCTATGCAAGGGGGTGTGAAAATTTGATTGGGACAAAGGTAATCCTGCAAAGTCTTATGGGGTGTGATAATTTGATTAGGACAAAGGTACTCCCCCAAAGTCTTATGGGGTGTTTCCCAATTTGCCATCGCCATTCTATTAGATAGATAAGACATAAAGTAAACAGGCTAGAGGGGCTATGCCGCCACCTCTCTCAAAACAATTCCATGGGATTAAGCCACCACCACGTTATATGGACAATAAAAAGAGAAGGCAATTGATACGCAATCTAGCTTCCTTACACCTCAAGTCGAATTGGTGGCTTGGTTAGAGGTATCCGCTAAATTAAGTTCAAATTACACAAAGGAAAAACAAACGGAGTACTTACAGTGGTTTGTCGAACCTCCAAATAAGCTATATTAAGAAATCCCCGGCACGGCGCCAAAAATGCTTAGCTCCAAAAACCTCGCCTTCAAATAAGGTTGAGAAAACCCCAAGCGTAAGGCTAAATCGTCGATAGCATAATAAACTGGTAAGACCGGGATCGTACCCACAGAGAATCGAAAATAGCTTAATTGGATTGTAGGTTTTATATGGTGGATTTCGGCATTTAAGACGGCCAACTTGGTTTTACTTTGAACGGTAGAAACGCTAAATAAAAGACAAGAAAAGAGATTTATGTACTAAAAGAGGCAAGTCTAGGAATCGTCTAACCCTTGACGAAGGCCGTTACCGGTTCTCGATATAACTCAAGCAAGAGTCACGACCGCGTGCTCACGCCCGGAAGATTTAGCTTTAACGATTTCATTTATCGAAAGATGTGATTAATCGAAACTAAACAAACATATTTTCGCTAATGTATCTAACACATGGGAGGCCACGAGCCCTTAATATGTCACTTGCCAAGACCGCTTGACTAAGCGATATACCAAGGAGTTAACACCCCTCGCTTAGACCAAAATGGCTAGGTTAATGAAATTCCGAAAACCATGATTTTAAGCCCGAAGGTTTGAGAACCAAATAACCACCTGAATCATTAGGATAGATTAGCCCAAGACTTAGCCAAAAGACTACTCACACATAGCTAAAAGACTAGACATGGTAATAAAATTGAGCGAAAGATTTAACCGAAGAAAACATAAATAAACTCGATTTATGCAAAGATCGAAAGCGTAGCTATAATATTAATAAACGAGAAATTAACATAAGACAAATAGTTACTTGAGTTCTTGAAGGAAATTACAAAAGAGAAAGCTTGCTTGTTATGGAGTTCCTAGAAAGATGAATGAATTAAAGCATAGGCCTAAATCTAACTATAATGGCCATCCATTCCATATATGGCATATATGCCTATTTATAGGGCTCTAAAGTTAAGTTACAAAGGACCAAAAAGTCCCCAAAATATCTCAAAAACATTCCATAAGTGGAAACTTTCCATAAATGGAATGCTGAAAAAGTTAACAAAAATCTGCAGATTTTCCCAGGTTGTACCGGTACTGGAAATGCCTCAGTACTGGTACAAGGCCTTCAAACGGGCTGGAGAACTTGATCTCTGACACCATGTACTGGTACTGGGAGTTGGCCAGTACCGGTACAAGCTTGACAGATTTTTTGGGCAACTTCGCGGGCTCGCTCCGGACACTCCCAAACTCGGATTTGGGTTTTCTTTAGACCGTTGGAAAGCTCGTCGAGTCTACATTCTAACCCAAGTAGTTTGGATCAAAAGTAATTTCTACGTCAAAAGTTATGATGATTCTACCCTCAACTGGTCGGAAGATGAATTGCCTTGGTAAAATCCTCACTTCTCCTTCAATTCCCTTGACCCTTGGGCGACCCGAACAACCTCCAAACCATCTCTTCAAGCACCACAACGGGGTGGCATGTGGCCTTGAGTACTTGGTTGCACCTGGACCATTCCTTGGCGTTCAAACGCGCCTTATTTATATGAATTACCTGAAACACACACAAAAACCTACCTTACGTGCAATATCGCTATAAAAGCTAAATAAATGCAAGTTAAAATAACATAAAACGGGGCTAGTCGCACCAAATATCTACAATATTGGGTGCTCATCAATTTCGTAAGAAGACTGCCTAGGTTCCCATAATCAAACACTGCCATTTGTGTGATAGTCGACAAAATCGATGGACACTTTCAGCCGACCTTATATTCAAGAGATCATACGGTTACACGGCACACCGTATCCATTGTATGCAATCTTGATTTGCGATTTACGTCAACTCTTTTAAGGATAGCCTACAGAAAACGTTGATAACCGAACTTCGTCTAAGCACTGCCTTCCATCCACAAACAGACGGGACTTCTAAAAGGACGATCTAGATCTTAGAAGACATATTTCGTGCCTATAATGAAGCTGGGAACGACTCCTGCCTCTAGTTGAGTTTGCCTACAACAACAGCTATCAATTCAACATAGAGATGACATCATACGAAGTTTTGTATGGGCAACCCTATAGATTGCCGATTTGTTGGACAAAATTGGGAGAAGTAATCCTATTAGGACCGGAGTTAGTTTGAGAGACAAAAAAAAAGGGGGTCAAAATCAGTAGCTAACGACTTTGGGCTGCATAGTCAACAAAAGAGCTACGCCAATAAAAGGGATCAGACCACTGACTCTTAGACTGGGAAAATGTCGAACTTAATGGAGACATCACTTTCAAAGAACAACCAGTAGCGATTCAGGACTATATTGAGAAGTGCATCCAAGGAAAAATCATTTAACTTGTCCAAGTCTTTTGGCGACATCGAGGAATTGAGGAATCAACTTGGGAACGACAAGATACTATGCACGCCAACTACCCTCATCTGTTTCCATTAGATGATACACCCTAATTTTGTTTCGAGGATAAAATTATTTTAAGGGGGGTAGGTTGTAACAACCCTAATTTTTGCCCTAATTTTTTTTATTAAAAATTTGTATTTTGAATTTTAAACTGACTAGTATCTATCAATTTTTTTTAAAACCCATTTGTTATAATGATCCAAAAATTTTAATAAGTTAAATTATAATTTTATACAAAAGAAAATTTCCTTATAAAGTTAGTTAATTAATTCTAAATAATACTCTATATTAGTTTAAATCGAATTATCAAAATTCCTTATAGGTGTGTGTGGTGTGCCACATGAATCATAATATTTTCCACCACCATTCATTAAAATTTCAGCTCACTCTCTTCCCTCTTTGCCGACTCTCTATCCCTCTCTCTCTTCCTTACTTGTTCCCCACACCAAGCCAAACAATTAACCATCCCCCTTATCCTCTTCCTCTTTGCACCCCACACTTCCTTTTCCCACACCCTCCTATAAATACCACCTCATCCCATTACCACTACCAACAGTAGAAGAGAAGGAAATGAGAAAGAAAATTCGTCCATTGTGGAAGTCTAGAGAGAGGAAACGAAGTGGGTCTCGGTCTGGCACCCATCTGAACGCCAATTCGATTTATGCCTCTCCTAACCAGTGCCTGGGCATCACTGAACCAATTACCAAAGTCAATCAGGTGCTGTTCTCCGTCGTCATTTTCGTTTTACCAAAACCATTTCGGAACCCGTTTCTCGCTTTTCGATCGAACCCAAGGTAGAACTACCCTCTCCTACTTCTCCCTAAGTATATTATTGTACTAAGATGTTAGTTTATAGGTGAAATTACACGAACACCCCCTCATCTATTTGGTTTGGACACGGACACCCCCTAACCTTTAAAAATGCCGATACACACCCCCTCATCTACGGAAAAGGAAAAAAAACCTCAACGCCGTTAACGGAATGGATGAAATGTCAAATATACCCTTGGTGAAATTACATGGACAGCCCCTCATCTATCTGGTTTTGACACAGACACCCCTAACCTTTAAAAACGCCCATACACACCCCCTCATCTACTGAAAAGGAAAAAAAACCTCAACGCCATTAACGGAATGAACGAAATGTCAAAGATACCCTTTGTTATGAAATGGACCAACAAGCATACGCCACACTTCACTCGATCAGAAATTTCTCTCCACCCTACTCGATCATGGTGCCTCTTTCTCTCCCTCTTCAACTTACATTGTAGATCATGGCTAACCCTAGATCGTGAAGAAAACCTAAGTTTCGAAGAACATCGGATCGTGTACACTGTAGAAAAGTTGTAGATCGTGGCCAACCCTAGATTGTGCCAAACCCCACTTTGGAAAGTATGTTTTGTATGTAAAAAATCCTAGATTTTCTTATTAAATGGTGCAAATGTAGATTTATATGTTCATATTATATGATATATGATTACATTAGGGTTTTTGTTTGGGAATAGTAGGGTTTTTTGAAAGGTGTTGTACAGTGGTGACTTCGATAACCTTTAACAATTGGGGCTTTGTTGTTTTGCATTTGCTTGTCATCCATTTTGTATTTGAAGTCCTCAAGGGGGCTTTTTCTCCACAACGACAGTAGGAATCAACCCAGTTTTGGGTTTGGTTGGAGTTGTAGCTCTAACTACATCTATTAGATCTGTTGTTAGGGTGGCTATGGTGGCTACTATAGCTATGCCACTTGCCACCTTCCATGGCTGTCGTAGGAGAGAGAGAGAGAGAGAATCTCTGATATAAAGTGAGAATGAGGAATGAGGTATGAAAGGCAACTGGGTATATGTTGCCGTTAAAGGGCATTTTTGTCTCAAATTTGGCAAAAGTATTGAAATGTGCCTTTCAATAAACGGTACTCAAACGGAAGGGTGCTCCTTAGGTAATGGTAGAAGATGAGGGGGTGTGTATGGGCGTTTTTAAAGGTTAGGAGGTGTCGTGTCTAAACCTAATAGATGAGGGGGTGTTCGTGTAATTTCACCTAGTTTTTATTATTAAAATCGAAAAGAATCGAATGAACGAAACCCAGTTTTTTTTTCCCGAAAAATTCACTGTTCACTGTTCATAGGCGTGGGTACTATTCACGTTTTTTCTTTGGCACTGTTCATACCGACTGGTTTTTAAGCAAAAAAATGACACCTAAATTATAGCCTTCCCCTTTATCTATTAAAGTGAAGAACTTCGGCCCTCATGCATTGATAACCTATTAAAATTAGCCCCTGGAGTTTATTCAGGTTATATGTTCGGCCCAAAATGTTAATTACTCTAATATTTTTATCTATTGAATGTATTTATTATAGTTAGTAATCAATCTAATTTTATAACTAAACTAATGCGAGCCTATAATTTTTTTTAAAAAACTTTTATAGATAAAAGTTTCTTGCATTAATATTAACTTTTTGGCCACACAAGATTAAGGGCAACAACCCATTCATAAAAAGTTACGTGATTGCCTCACTTGTTATTATTTCAATATATTATCATTGTGAATATTTGTATGTTACTCCGACTCTTGATTTGAATGTTGGATTGGACCCTAGAGACATGGGGTGGTATGCGAATAGAATTCACTTAGACGATGCTAAGTAATGAATAAATTGGAAAGTTTTATTTTTAGATTGCCTACAGGCAGGATTTTGAGATTTGATAAGTTGGATATGATGATTTGAAACTGGCAAAGCAATCCCAGTGATGAATTGAAACTGGCGGGGGTCCAGTGATGATTATGAAGTGGCGCATAAGATAGGCGAACCCTAGTTATGTCATGGTGTCATGCTTCGCTATCTTCCATGTATAGAAGAATTGCCCCAAGCGTAGGGCTAATCAGTCGGTTGAAGCATAATAAACCGGAGAAGTCCGGGATCGTACCCAAGGGAATTAGTTCATGGCTCGCCTCGGATTGTTAGATGCAAGTAGGGTTTTCGACTTTTAGCCAGTCAACTTGGTTTTACTTTGAACGGTAGAATTAAAATGGCTAAATTAAGAATTAATTAACTAGGAAAATATAGGGGTAGGTCTAGGAATCCTAGCATTCACGACTCGGGCTAAGTCGCACTTTTCACCAATTTACGCGATTTAAAATACACAATTGTAGGTATTTAAACCGGGAAAAAGAGATTCGATTATTAAGCTAGCTCTAGAATTCGTTCGATAACCACCTCGAGTGTCAGAGCTCTAAGCATCATGTGTGGTGAGTAGGCGAGGCTCTCACCTACACATGATCAAAGAGGTTAACACCTCGGCGATATACCAACCAAATCCGAGCCCCACGTTAATTTTCAAACCTAAAAATTAAAGCTTTTTTGGTGAAAAGTACGATTTTTGCCCGAGTCATGGGATGCTAATCATCCCATGACCTAACCCTTGAAACTACTCACACATATCTAGAGAGATAAGAGCAAGCAAAAATCTACTAAACATAATTGAAATGCAAGACTAGATGAAAATTAGCTTAAAAGATAGATCGGGAACTAAGGAACAACTTTAATTAAAGCAACTATGTCAAAAACTAACTAAATAAAGCAAAAATTAAAGTATTCAAGAGCTGGAAATGAAGAACAAGTAAGAACAATACCCAAAAAGCAAATTGAATCTAAGCTAGATCTAGAAAATTGTGCAAAAAACGTTCCTTCATTATCATTACATCACGCCTTTTTATTCCCCGCTCGGAATATACCCTAAAGATGCTTCGAAGATGCTTCAATAATGGCCTCGGTACCGATAGCCAGGCCTTACATTACTAAGATAGGCCGTCGGTACCGATTGAACAAATAGGCTCCAATCGATCGCGAAGGGTTAAGTACGGGCCGGGGCTAAACTCTCGGTACCGATTGAAGCTTTGAGCTTCAATCGATCGCCCCGCCTTATCAGTTCTGAAGCTTTGAAAGTTGTTCAGCCCTTGGCCACGGCTTGGCCACTCCTTGGCCATGGCTTGGCTACGCTTGATTCTGCCCGGGCCACAGCTTGGCCACGCCTTGGCTTTGGCTTTCGATCTGCTTCTGCCTTGGCTGCAAAGTTTCTGCTCGAGCTGTGGCCTCCTCTGCCCGGGCTGAACTTCTCGCTTTGGTTCAGCTCAGCCTTGACGTCGGGTAACTTTTGCCTGAGCTCTGCCTGAGCTGCGCCTTGGCCTTTAAAAGCTTTTATTAGGCGATTCACCTACAAAACAAAGCAAACACAATCTACGAGACAACTAAGTTAAAAACAACTAATTAAAGAGTAAATTAAACTAAACCTAGACACTAGCGCACCCTCTCATTACGTTTCCGGGTGCTTATCATGTCACACCCTCGATTTTCAACATAAATATAAAAGGATTTTCATAAAAAAAATCTCACATTAATCCGTACAATACCCTCAAAATAGTTTGACATTTCCATTTCCACGATTACACTTCCAAATCCAAAAAAAAATTGCAAATAATACATCATCGGCTCAACGGCCTCAAAACCAACGTAAGTACTGGATATCAAACCAGAGTTAAGAACTTACAATATTCTTTAATCAAAGATTTATAAATAGAGTTGCGAATACATCTTTCAAGAATAAATCACAAAGATTGTTTAGTAACTCTTCGATATTAGCATTCAAAATCGTGTCCACAATCCATGCACTCCCAACATGAAGCTACTGACCAGAGTTAGCACCTAAAAAATAATATAAGGTTTGAGCTACACTAGCCCAGTAGAAAGCTCTAGTCTAACAATGTATGCATATGAAATGTAAGAACGGTCATAAGAGGAACAATGGCAACCGAAATAAATGAAAAGAGCAACAAGGGAACTCCAATTCCAATCTTTCATTTTCCAAACCAATCACGTGTTTCATCATATAATCGTTGAAAACGCCATTAGTCACAACGTGTCTCGTGCATATGTCATGAGCCGAAGCTCTTACTGGGCCAATTAACGGACCCCAATGTCCTCTGTCAAGCTCTTTACCCATTTGAGATGTCCAGAAGTATCAAATACGAGCATATAGCTCATGTCGAGCCAATTAAAGGACCCTGATGTCCTCTGCTAGGCTCTTTACCCTTTTGGGATGTCCTGATATGTTCTCGTCGCATTCGCAAAATCTCAAAAAAAATCCTTTTCCCAACAAGTTCGTATCATTCAAACCCAACTTTGATATACAAAATGATTTTCAGGAAACCACAACTAATTGAGCATTTTAAAACCATGGACACGCTTACGATGCCACTAGATACAGATGATCAGGATAGGAATCATTCGGGAAATGCTCGGAGTGGATTAGAAGTGACCGGAACCCAAAATAGTGGAGGAGGGACCAAAATCAGCAAAACTGTCCCAAGACATGATGTTATCGATACCCTTAAAGAATGGAATCGATAACGATGATACCCTTAAAGAATGGAATCGATAACGATGGTTCGAGATCAACTAAAACGTGATGTTATCAATACCATGAAGAAAGGTATCGATAACAATAGGGCCAATTTCAATCCAGACGTGAGGAGAGCGATAACAAAAGCAGAAGGTATAGATAGGTTTTCTGGGCTTGGTAATGCAAAGGTATCGACAACGATTACAAGAGGTATCAATAACATTGTTGTTCGAGCAGATTCTTAGCACACTTTCATGGGGTTTTCAACAACAACAACCACAACAACGATCAATGGCAAGAATCAAGGCAATGAAAACAAGTCATAAACATATATTGAAAGTTAGAACTCCCTACCTCAAGATTGGAGAACGAATTCAAAGGATTTTTCAAGCCTTAGCTCTAAGCCTTGGAATCGGATGGGATACACCTCCACCGAGCTCAAACCAATGAGAAGCAAGCTCCAATACGTGAAGGAAAGGAAGATTGGAGGTAGTTTTGTGTGGGTTTTGGGTAATTTTGGGTGAAATTGTGTGAGAGGGGAGTTAGAGAGTGAAAGCCAAGAGAGGGAGAGAGGAATGGGAGAGTGAGAAGAGAAGAAAAAGGGAAAAGTTATTCCCTACCTCTCACACACACATGCTATATACACACATCACACTTTCACCCCTCAAATGCAACACTTTATCACATTAGCCCAATTCTCGATATTCCAAGTCAATTTTCTCCTTCCATTTCTTATAAAAAATTCAAGTAAATTTTATGAATTTACGGGTCTTTACACATGGCATGATAAGCTTACCATTTGTTGTAGTTATTGGAATGCACAATCGGTATATAACTTAAGTGTATCTGCGACAGTAAAATGAAGTGATTTCATGGGACAGGGCATGGCTAGCGGTTGGGGAGGAAAGATCTCGTGGATGAGATTTTAGATTTCACGTTAGGTTAATGGATAGTAATGGACCGGTTTATGTGGAAAATCGTTGTTTTAATTTTTGCTTTAGTATTATCCTGATGTTTGCTAACTGTAAAGTAAGCGAGGTGGTTGGGTTGGATTATTCTACTAGGTGATTTATCACTCACGGATACTTCTGTATCCTGACAAATCGGTTGCTTCGGCGATCAATTTGCCAGCAAGTGCAGGATTCAATGGTGGAGTGGCTTGAGATAGGAGGAAAACCGGGAGCGAAGATCGAGTATGCTTGGAATCTGTATCAAGACTAGAGTTGCTCTGGAGTTATTTCAGTAAAATTTTATTATTTTTATTGCCTCCGAAATTCCTTGGAAAATCGGGGCGTTAGAGGTGCGGTGGGTCATCCAAGAGGGTTTGCTTCGTGTTCATACCTGGCCTCTCATTTGCGGGCTCTCCAACCCCTCTTCACGAGTGTGTTCGACGAGTCCGGCTCCGGCGTTGTGGTTCCATGCGGCTTTTTGTTTTCTTTTTGTTTTTTGTTTTGTTGCTTTCGTTTGTCGTTTCTTGTATTTTTGGACCGGTAGTGTCCGTTTTTTATTGTACTGTTTTCTTATATAATATCTGCATTTTCTAGTTGGTCAAAAAAAACTCCTAAAATTATTTAACTTTTCGTGTAGACCCCTTAACATGAAACAACACAACTAGAATACAACTCTTGATAATTAGCTCGATGAGGCAAACTAATATTCCATCCGTTCCAATTTGTTGGCCCTCTTTGGGAGTGCATGCCATTTTTTATTGATTATATCTTACAATCTATAATCTTTTAGATAATTTTTAAACATTTGTATAAAAGAGCTGTAACGCCCCGAAATTTGGATACGTTAAATAGACAATTTTATTGAAAACTTAAATAGAATCTGACTCATTATTACATCATAACTCTCGTAACAGTACTTTCATTATACAAAGGAGGGAAACTAGGGCTCCTAATTACAGCTCTGTCTGCTCCTCCATTCAAGCCAGCTCTTCAGCTTGAAAGGCCTCCAAGGTGTACAGCTCACCTCGATCATCTACAAAGTCTGACACATTATACCAACGTCGCCACCGATAACCAAAGGTAACACCATGAGATATAGGAGCTCAACAGAATAAACCCTACCCACTAACCATTGACTTATATACAACAAACATGGTTTCCACATTGAACATGCAAAATAATTAACAATAACACATCACATTTGTTATACAACCCGTTGGTGTACATGGTTTTCGAGTTTCTCCTACGTGACTCGTCATAGATTGTGTCATCATTTTCTCCTTTCCTTTACCGAATCACTATTTCAAAAATCACTTTTAACACACCCAACCTCGGTTCCGCCGTTCCGGGTTCCTGAGTATCCTTAGAATGGTTCCGCCATCCCGGGTTCCCATTGGCACACAAAACATTGAATTTGGCATTGGCTCCTCTCCGCAGATAACTAATCCACAATTCAAAACTCTCGGTTCGGGTTCCCGAGTATCCCACAATGGTTCCGCCGGTCCGAGTTCCCATTTGGATTTTCGAAAATCATTAAAACAATTGCGTTAGCTCCTCTCCGCGGATAACCAAACCACAACTCATCCCTCGGTTCTGCCGTTCTGGGTTCCCGAGTATCCCCACAATGATTTCGTCGTTCCGAGTTCTCATTGGGTTTTTCGAAAACATTTTCACACACACACACACCACACAATGCGCTGCCAAGTCTGGCCCCATTGTGGTTTCAAAACTTATCTTGCCTTTAAGACACCCTAGGTATCATGTTTCTACTTTCTCGGTTTTTGTGTCGCGTTGCATGCATAGACTCCGCAGTAGGACTTTTCACGTACGTACACATAAATCATTCAATGTAATCTTGAAATTAAACTAGTAAGATCATCCAACTCTATATTAGCTATCATGCTCAAATCACAACTTAAGGCATAACGCCACATGTACGGACGCCCTTGGAATAGAGATCACTTATGCTTTATCACACAACCACAAGTAATGCAAATAGTCACATATGCATTCTCATAATCATCATTAAAATCAAAATACGAATACTTTTGCTCAAGTTTATATTTCGAAATCCGTTCTTTCTTCATTTTAGGAAAGTTCAAAATAACATATGTTTTTCCGAAAAATAAAGTCGATGTATTCAATATAGTCATATTTTCTTTCAAGCCTTTATTAAAACACTTTTTAAGTTCACATGCATTTCCAGCAATACAAGCAATAAATCATTTTACTTTTATACTTAGGGGAATGAGTAAGGAAAATCTACCGTTCTTCTTGGCGGTAGGTACGGCTATGAAAAAAAAAGTAAGTACGTCGGCTATCGAACGGAGTGATTTCCTACGGTAAGCTTACGGTAGCTTCAAAAGAGAAAAGTTTCTCTCGAAACTACTAAACTTTTTGGATCGAGAGGGTGGTCGAGTGGTGGTTTAGTGGCGGCTTTGGATGAGTTTCTTGAAGAACTCAAGAATAAAGGAAGAACTTTAAGAATAAAGTAAGAACACAAGAATTCTAGAGAGAGAAGTTGAAAGATGGAAGGTGTGAGTTGAAAGGCAAGTGAGGGGTCCTATTTATAGCAAAACATTGGCTCCTTCTCTCTCTAAAATGGCCGGCCCTCTCTCTCTCTCTCTATTTCTCTCATGGATTTGTTCCATAGTCTTGTCCAATCAAGCCTTGCAAGCATGTCATGACTTGTCTTTTTCATTTTAGGCTTAAGGCTATATAAGGCAAATAGGATTTTAAGCTTTTTAGGCAAATCCTATATAATTATAGTCTAGGAATGGGTTGTCATGTGGTAATTAGGCTTAAAGGCTAAAAAAGTGTAAAGAAGCATAGTTTTCTAGGATAAAGTAGGCACATGCACACACACCTCTCTCTCTCTCTCTCTCTCTTTCTCTCTCTCTCTTCCTTTTTTCCATGTGTCCATATATATATATATAATATATATGTAGGAAGAATCTAGAAAAGTAACTTTGGGAAAAGTAATTAGATTCAAGACTATTAATCCTAAGTTTGCATGCATGAACACTTACAAGGAATATAGAAAAGTAACTTTGGAAAAAGTAATTAGGTTCAAGGCTATTAATCCTAGGTTTGCATGCATGAACAATTACAAGGAATCTAGAAAAGTAACTTTGGAAAAAGTAATTAGGTTCAAGACTATTAATTCTAGGTTTGCATGCATGAACACCTATAAGGAATCTAGCAAAGTAATATTGGGAAAAGTAAGGCTAAGAAATAAATAAAAACGAGATTTTGAAAGCAAAACCAAGTAATAAATTTTAAGTATTTGAGGAAATTTTTTATTCACCAAAAATCAGGGTCGTTACAAGAGCTTATTGAGATTTATCAAACAAGGTTCATATTTGAGATAAAAAATATTATAAATTACGAGATATAACTAATTTTTTGAGACTTTCAAAAAAAAGAAAGATGTCCAACAATTTGGAACGGAGAGAGTTATTCACAAATTTTTACACAAAAAAATTCAAAAAAACAATGAATGCAAAACTAACAAATACAAAAAAAACTTAAATAAAGACAAAACAAAATGTCAAGTTTGACTTTTTTTGAAAGGAAACTAATCACTACCGTAAAAGACAGATGCCTACAAAAAAAAAACTGACAGATGCCAATCAAAAAATAAGAAAAAAAAAAGGTACTCCTTATAAGACTGGTCTCTAAAAAAAAGTGTAAGCAGAAAAGGTGTTGTTGGCAGTTTAGTTTAGTTTAATTTTGGTAGTGGGTGGACAAAGAAATAGGGATTGAAGAGATGAGTAATGACTGGAGAGAGATGAGAAAGTAATAATTGAAGAAACATGGTAATAATTGGAGATAAAAATAAGGTAATGATTGAAAAACTAAACTAAAACTAAACTAAAATGTGAACTAAACCACATTGTTTGAGGGCAAAATTGTCATTTAATTATACATGGGAAAGCACGTTGCCTGTTGTCCTTTCTTGTTGATTGGAAATTGGGAAGTACATGTCCTTTATGATCTGAAAAGTAAAAAAAAAAAAGTAAGCAATGATATACAATTAGGGAGTGTTTGAGAGCATATTTTTTGAATTTTCATTTTTAGCTTTTTCGCTTTTTAGATTATGATCAGAATGTATTTTGAATCTGATAGGAAGTGTTTGGTTCCCTCCTTTTCACATTTTTAGTTTTTCATTATTGCATTTTGGGTGTTTGGGTGGTTCATTCCAAAATACATTCAATGAAAACTCATTCACCATTTTCTGCAATTCTAGGCCAGAAGTGAGAAGTAACTCCAAAGGTCCTTTTTGCATTATTGGGTTTTCTCATTTTAGGTACAATTACCAAAATACCCACTCAAAGCTAATAATTAATTACTCTTATCCTTTCCACAGAGAGAGATCAACATAGATTGGAGAGACTAAGAGATCGAGAGGGAGATGGAAATATATGTACAGAGTTGCCGGCGGTGGTGACGGTGATGGATGATCGGAGCGATGAGCGTCGGCGTAGGAGTCGCCCGTTGTGGAGACAATGGTGGTTGATCGGAGCGATGAGCTCGGAGAGGGAGATGGTGAGGGAGAGGGATGAGAGAGAGGAAGTCGTGCCAGGGAAGAAGGAAGCGGTGGGTTTGGGCTGGATGGCGGTGGGTTGGGATGAGAGAGAGAAGTCATGAGGAACTATAAAAGTAAACATTAAATACATCTTTTAATACATAAAACAACCAAGGGTAATATGGTAAAAATCAATCCATAATTCATTTTCATCATTCATCTACCAAACACTACTACTGTTCTAAAATACATTCTGTACATATCTCTCAAACACTCCTACATTCTTCAAAACACATTCTGATCATAATCCAAAAAATCAAAAAATCAAAAAGTTGAAAATGAAAAGCCAAAAAGTAAGCTCCCAAACACCCCCAGAATGTTTGAGAGATATATGCAGAATACATTTTGAAACAAGAGTAGTGTTTGGTAGTTGAATGATAAAAATGAATTATAAATTGATATTTTACCATGCTGCCCTTGGGTTTTAATTGTATTGTATTAAAAGAAAGTAATAATGTTTTTTACTCATTTATATAAATTTATATTTTATGAAATAATTTTTGAAAGTCGGTACCTGCTTGTGCATTGAAAGTCTACGGAGTAATGCCCACACATCACATCTAGATTTTGCTTTTGAAGGTGTAAGAACTGACAGTATATGTGAGAATAGAAGTGGCAATCACCAAATTTGAGTGAGGGTATTTTAGTAATTAAAGACAAAATGTGAAATGCCAAAAATGTGAAATGGACCTCCTAGTCTCTTTTTAGCTTCTGCCCTCTAAAACAAAAAACGGTGAACTCATTCTGACAAAATGGATTCCAAAATGAATGAACCAAACAACCATAATGGGATAATGCAAAAATGAAAGTTAAGTGATATTGGTGTTGGGAAAAACTACACGACACACTACGAATATTTTTCCCTCCTTGTGCAAATAGAGAATAGGCTAAATATTGCAAACCACAATAACCAACAAGCAATCTAGGAGCCGAAAGTAAAATAAGCAACAACAAGCAAACCACGAGACACCGGGACTTTTACGTGGTTCCCCCTAAATTAGAGGTACGTCCACGGGAGCGTAATCGCTACCAAATCTTCCACTATAATGATAATGGGGTTACAAGAGTTCTTCCCTAGCAAGCTACTAGAGGCATTCAAACATTACCCAAAGGTAGATTTCAACAAAATCAACAATACAAGTTTAGGTCTCACCAAATGTGGATTTCCCAAACTCCTAGAACCCGAGAGAACCTTGCCAATCTGCTCCGATCATTGCGTAGAGCTCGACGAGGTGAAGAACATACCAGAATCTCATTAAAAACGGACTTCAAACGAGTACCCGATCATAGATCAACTGTGGACCAAAACCCTTGCAGTTTCCTGCGTTTTCTGGAAGCTCTCTGTTTCTTCCGGAAAAACAGCAGCAGTAAAAAGTGAATGAGACAAGTCTCCTGACTTTCTTTTGTAATCCCATGGAGGAAATTACAAGTTCTCCCTTTGCCATTCAAAGAATAACAAGATGACCCACAACATTTTTGGACTTAATTAATAAGCCCCCTTGTGGACCCACCAACTAGGAGGGACCCACCCAACAAATCTCCCCCTCCCGACTTAGGTGGGGGGTTCAACCAACCCCGCTTGGGAACAACAAAACACATGCTTCTCCTTAGGCAAAGATTTAGTCATCATATCGGAACCATTCTTGTCCGTATGGATTTTCTCAAGCTGTAACAATTTTTCATCCAACGCCTCACGAATCCAATGATAACGCACATCAATATGTTTCGACCGTGAATGAAAAGTTGGGTTCTTGCTCAAATGAATAGCACTTTGATTGTCACAATTGAGAACATACCTCTCTTGTTCAAAGCCCAATTCTTGAAGAAGCTTTTTCACCCATAGCAAATCCTTGCAGCCCTCTGCCACTGCAATGTACTCGGCCTCGGTGGTAGATAATGCAACACATTTCTGCAACTTGGACTGCCAAGATACAGCTCCCCCCGAATAAGTCAGCAAGTAGCCTGAAGTGGATTTTCGAGAATCAACATCTCCCGCCATATCTGCATCCGTATAGCCTTCAAGCAAAGGCTTACCATTTCCAAAACATAGACACATTTTGGAAGTACCGCGGAGATAACGCAAAATCCATTTTACCGCAGCCCATTGATCCTTTCCCGGATTAGCAAGAAATCGACTTACCACACCAACCGCATAGGCAATGTCGGGCCTAGTACATACCATTGCATACATCAACGAGCCAACCGCCGATGCATACGGGACATTCCTCATTTCAATTTTTTCCTTCTCACTTGCCGGACTTTGCCTGGAGCTAAGTTTGAAATGATTAGCAAGTGGAGTGCCAACCGGTTTAGCCTTATTCATGTTAAACCTTTCAAGCACCTTCTCAATATACCTCTCTTGCGATAGCCAAAGCTTGCCATTCTTCCTATCCCGAGTGATCTTCATGCCAAGAATTTGCTTCGCAGGACCCAAATCCTTCATAGCAAAGGATTTGCCAAGCTCCTTTTTCAACCTCTCAATTTTTCCCGTATCATGGCCAATGATCAACATATCGTCCACATAAAGCAATAAAATGATGAAGTCACCGTCGGAGAATTTCTTCATGAACACGCAATGATCCGAAGAAGTCCTATTGTACCCATGTTCAACCATGAACGAATCAAACTTCTTGTACCATTGTCGCGGCGCTTGCTTTAGCCCATACAAGCTCTTTTTTAGTTTACAAACTAAGTTTTCCTTGCCTTTGACTTTGAATCCCTCCGGTTGTTCCATGTAAATTTCTTCCTCCAAATCACCATGAAGGAAAGCGGTTTTTACATCAAGCTGCTCAATCTCGAGATTCAAGCTAGCGGCCAATCCAAGAACAACCCGTATAGACGGCATCTTCACCACCGGTGAGAAAATTTCTTCAAAGTCAATACCCTTTTTCTGCCCAAAACCCTTCACAACCAACCTTGCCTTGTACCGTGGCTGTGAGCTTTTCTCTTCTGTCTTCAAGCGGTACACCCACTTGTTTTTAAGAGCTCTCTTACAGTTAGGCAATTTCACCAAGTCATAAGTGTGGTTCTCATGTAAGGATTTCAACTCTTCTTGCATGGCTTTCATCCACTCCCCCTTATGCTTGTGAGTTAGAGCTTCTTCGTAACACTCAGGTTCTCCACAATCTGTAAGCATCACATACTCATCAGGTGGGTACCTTCTTGAAGGTTGCCTTTCTCTAGTTGACCTTCTCAACTGTTCTTCTTCAGGTGGTTCGGAAAGAACTTGTTCTTGTTGCACTTCTTGCTCTGTTTCCTCAGCTGCAGGAGTTTCCTCAACATCATCATCATTCTGCACATCTCCCCCATAATCATCATGCACAATGGGTGGAGGAATCGGATCAAGATTCACTGGGTACTCATGTGATGGTGTTGGCTTCTCATTTTTGTCCAAATCTTCAATGGTTTGATCCTCAAAGAAGACGACATCATTGCTCCTCACAAGTTTCCTATCAACTGGATCCCATAACCTGTATCCAAACTCTTCATTGCCATACCCCAAAAAAATACACTGCTTTGTCTTGCCATCAAGCTTCGACCTTTCATCCTTCGGAACATGTACAAATGCCCTGCACCCAAACACCCTCAAATGCCCATAGGAAACTTCCTTTCCTGACCAAAACCTTTCCGGCACATCACCATTCAGTGGAGCTGAAGGAGAAAGATTGATTAGAGCAACTGTTGTCCTCATTCCCTCACCCCAAAAAGATTTAGGCAGCTTCGCATGTGAGAGCATACATCTCACTCTTTCCACAATTGTTCTATTCATTCTTTCTGCCACGCCATTTTGTCGAGGTGTCTTAGGAACGGTTCTTTCATGCTTGATGCCATTTTCCATGCAATATCGATGAAATGGGCCTCCGTATTCACCCCCATTATCAGTTCGGATACATTTCAAAGTCCTTCCAGTTTCCCTTTCAGCATTCACCTGAAAAAGTTTAAATGCTTCGAACACAGCATCTTTAGTTTTCAAAGCATAAGCCCAAACTTTTCTAGAATGATCATCAATGAAAGTAACAAAGTAACGTGCACCACTATGTGTTCTAACTTTCATTGGACCGCAAACATCAGAATGTACCAAATCTAGAACATTAGGCTTTCTAGATGCAGGAGTTCTATTAAATGCAACTCTATGTTGTTTACCAGCTAAGCAATGAACACAATGCTTTAAACATGTACCTTTCACCTCCGGAAGAAGTGCTTTCCGGGCTAGAATTTGCATTCCTTTCTCGCTCATGTGACCGAGCCGCTTGTGCCATAGCTCGGTTGAGGCTTCATCCCCAATTGCATTCACCTCCCCTTTGCTTAGCTTAGCTTGCATCAAATAAAGAGTAGAACTCTTCTTTCCTCTAGCAACAACCAAAGAACCCTTGGAAAGCTTCCATTTTCCATCACCAAATTGGTTCTTGTACCCCTCATCATCAAGCTTACCGGCGGAGATCAAATTGAGCCGAATATCGGGAACATGTCGAACATCTTTGAGCAAAAGCTTACAACCCGTGTTGGTCTCTAAGCAAACATCTCCCATCCCCACAATCTTGGACACACCTTCATTACCCATCCGGACATGGCCAAAGTCTCCATGTATATAGGATGCGAAAAAGTCCCTTTGTGAAGTAACATGGAAGGAAGCACCGGAGTCAATCACCCAACTCAAGTCTTGCCCCGTGAGCCCAACAAAACCATCATCGCAAACAATGATAACTTCTCCATCGGAGGCAACTGCGGTTGTATCTTTCTTACCACTAATTTCGGCACCTTTCCCTTTCTTTAGCTCCTTTTGAAGTATTCGACACTCCTTTCTCACATGCCCCATTTTATGACAGTGGAAGCATTCAATTTCACTCCTCGGCTTGGATGTTCCTCTTGACTTGCTTTTTGATCGGTCTTTGGACTTATTACGGTCACCACCAGAATTTCTAGTTCTGCTCCTGCCCCTGTTCTGAACAACTAGAGCCTCAGTGTCAACCGAAGTACCTTGCTCTTTTCTTCTTGCCTCTTCATTGAACATGCCATCTTTCACCATGTCCATGGTTACCATCCCACTTGGAGCCGAATTGCTGATTGTAACAACCAGCGTTTCCCAACTGTCAGGCAAAGAACTCAGCAATAATAGTGCTTGCAACTCCTCATCTAGCACTAGTTTCATCGTACTCAACTGGTTTATCAACCCTTGGAAGTCACTCATGTGCTCCGCAACACTACGGCCATCTTTGTACTTCAAATTAACAAGCCTTCGGATCAAAGAAGCTTTGTTTTGTGCCGTTTTCCTCTCATACATAGCTTCAAGTTTCGTCCACAACTCATACGCATTAGTTTCTTGAGCCACATGATGGAACACGCTTTGATCAACCCAAGTACGAATTAAGGCAACGGCTTTTCTATTCGTCACCTTCCAATCCTCATCACTTGTACCCTGCGGTTTCTTTGTATCACCATAAATCGGCAAATACAAGTCCTTAGTGTAAAGGACATCTTCCATTCGTGGTTTCCATATCGAGTAATTAGCGGAAGTCAATTTAATCATAGCCCCAGAATTTTCCTCCATTCTAAATTCACACAAGAATCAGACGAGCACACCCACCAAACCAGTAGCTCTGATACCACTTGTTGGGAAAAACTACACGACACACTACGAATATTTTTCCCTCCTTGTGCAAATAGAGAATAGGCTAAATATTGCAAACCACAATAACCAACAAGCAATCTAGGAGCCGAAAGTAAAATAAGCAACAACAAGCAAACCACGAGACACCGGGACTTTTACATGGTTCCCCCTAAATTAGAGGTACGTCCACGGGAGCGTAATCGCTACCAAATCTTCCACTATAATGATAATGGGGTTACAAGAGTTCTTCCCTAGCAAGCTACTAGAGGCATTCAAACATTACCCAAAGGTAGATTTCAACAAAATCAACAATACAAGTTTAGGTCTCACCAAATGTGGATTTCCCAAACTCCTGGAACCCGAGAGAACCTTGCCAATCTGCTCCGATCATTGCGTAGAGCTCGACGAGGTGAAGAACATACCAGAATCTCATTAAAAACGGACTTCAAACGAGTACCCGATCATAGATCAACTGTGGACCAAAACCCTTGCAGTTTCCTGCGTTTTCTGGAAGCTCTCTGTTTCTCCCGGAAAAACAGCAGCAGTAAAAAGTGAATGAGACAAGTCTCCTGACTTTCTTTTGTAATCCCATGGAGGAAATTACAAGTTCTCCCTTTGCCATTCAAAGAATAACAAGATGACCCACAACATTTTTGGACTTAATTAATAAGCCCCCTTGTGGACCCACCAACTAGGAGGGACCCACCCAACAATTGGCACTCCAAAAATTGACCCAAGCACTCCAAAATCAATGTAATTTCAAAGCCATTTTTCTATTTTTTTTTGGAGTGCCTAACCGGATCCTTACAACCTATCCCCTTAAAACAATTTCGTCCTCGAAATTAGGGTGTATCTTCTCGTGGAAATAGATGCGGTTAGTTGGCACGCATGGTAGCTGCTCGCTTTCCAAGTTGATTCCTTAATTCTTCAATATGTGAAAGTCAACATAGCAATTGATATTGTGCGAGTAAATAATCCCTTAGTATTTTATGACTAGGCTGATGCCCATACATTACTAAATGTGCGAGCAATTTGTTCGAGGAAAGACAAACGAAATCACTGATGAGCTGAGTCACAAGAATCGAGGACAACTGGCTAGTTTAACTACCAGAGAATGGGAGATGATGGAAGGCCATCAACGGATTTAAGTTACAGCCAACCGCAGAAGATATCAACTATTAATCGAAAAAACTAACAGTTCGGACAAACAATCCATGTTGATAAAAGGCTTCGCTTCAAAGAAAGAATTTTTGTAGGGAACCAAATCGGTGCACAGTGGCGCTGGTTGGCCAGACTGTTGATAAAAAAGCTAAAGAAAATTGTGCGGCCCAAACTCAAACTGAGCTGTCCTTTATTTATGAGATGTACGGAGTATTTAAGTAACTCATTTAATAAGGCCACCTGCGTTCGCCCAGATTATCTGAAAAGGTACTTCTCTCTTTATTTTATTTTCTGCTTATCTTTTGTTTTTTTCGAAAATTCTAATCGTAAAGAAGATTTGCATGAAACTATGTAAAACAAAAATCATTTGGATCTATTTCAGATTTTACAAAAATTTTAAAAAATATCCATAAATTTTTCAATATTATTTTATAGAGCCTTGTAAACAATCAGACCCAATGGACATCGATAATTATTACTTTTGGATTCGTAAGGTGAGCTCACCCGAAATGGACCCAAACGAGTTTTTCCTTGCGTAATTCCCTGTAAATAACAAAGCCTTTTTTTAAACTTAACCCAGTTATATTAATACGAAAATAAAATACAATAAAAATAACGAAACAAAATATAACAACAAAGCAAAGCAAAAATAAAGAAAAACTTGTGTGAAACAAGATACTGGAACCGTACACATCAATCACACTCATGAACGTGGGTGAAATAGCCAAGTAAAGTGGCCAAACAAGACCCGCACCATCCTAGACCCACAACCACCTTGAATTAGACCCACAACCTACTTGAACTTGAAAAGGTGCTAGAACTGTCTTGTTTGTCACTATGAGGGTTTTTTTTTTAAAACATGTCAAATTCCATTTAAACTCAATGTGCCACGGTGCATTCATGGACATTTTCATGGTTTGAGTGTCATGTATCCTAACATTTTTCTTTGGAGAGGCAAATGTTATGGTTAGGCCTGTTTTGTCAATATTACTGACGTGTTTAATGTTTTCCATTGGAGAATAAATTCTATTCACCAAAGGTCTAAAATTTCACTTTTTCACCACAGCCTATTATGAGCCCCGTCGAGTGTCTATTATTGTGATATGAACCGTTCATATTTTAAGACCCGCAATATAGTAATGCCTTACAAAAAGCCAACTTGATCGGAAATCGATAGATCTATCAAAATTTGAATTTGAATTTATAAAATAGACGATCTGATTTCTGTCAATAATAATAAAGATAAATTATCCATTCTATAAAGCAAAATTCAATTTTTGATACTCCTGTTGATGTCTGATCAAATTTAGTTTTTGCATGGATATATTACTATGTGGGGTTTACAAGATGAACGATTCAGATCAACATTAACCACAAGGTAGGGCCGAAAAAAAGTGGTGATAAAAAGTGAAATTTCCACCGCCGGTGAAAAGAATTTAATCTCTTTCCATTATATATGTAGCTGTAACCAAGGCTCCTAGACAAGTGGTTCGAGGCTCTTGGAGCTGCTCATGCTCTCTCCAAATCGGCATTCCTAAATTAGCATGAATTGATCAGTGACCTTTTCAAAAAAACTTAGTATGAATGAATTACGTTTGGGGTGGATAAAAAAAAAAAAATTACGTTTGGGGTTCCTTAAAAAAAAAAAACATATTTGTCCAAAGTGCTCTTTACCACGACACAAGGGGCACCCAATTAATGGCCTTTTTTATTTATTTATCATAACCAAATAACTTCTTTGATTGAGATTTTTATCTCAAGAAAAATAAAGAAACGTGAAACTTAATTTCTATTAAGGAAAGATGGAATACTTAATTATCACTAGGTTCACTTTTACAAAAAATATATTTACCATTAATGGAAGTGTCACCCAAGAGTTTTAGGGTACCTTAAAATCTTATGGTACTTTAGGGTTTTAGGGTACCATAGGATTTTAGGGTTTAGGATACCTTAGGATTTAGGTTTAGACGCTTTCATAGAGTCCTAGGGTAATGAATGTAGAGAGAAATAGAATAATGATTGAAAATAGAGGTAATGATTGGAGAGAGATAAAGAGAAAAATGAGTGTAATGATTTGAGGAAAATAGGATAATGATTAGAATCCAAAATTCAAAACTCTTAAACGAACGGGAGTCCTAGGGTTTAGGTACTTTCATAGGGGTTTTATGGTGCACTTTTCTATTATAGAATTTTAGCGTTGTAGACACTTTTATAGGATACCCTAGGGATTTAAGCATTTTTATAAGGTACCCTAGGGTTTAAGCACTTTCATCGGGTGCCTTAGGGGTTAGGCACTTTTAGGGTTCAAGAATTTAGATACTTTCATAGGGTTTCAGAGACCTAGTGAAAAATACTTTCTATTTTCTGGACCTAGAGGTAAAATGCTCTTGTAAATTTGCCTTGGGCATCGTTTGTCACAGCCTTTATATTATGGGGATATGGTATTTGATTATGTAAAGGATGTAACTTGCAAGGGGATAGAGATGGTGTTTTAATTAGGAATTTTCAAGTGAGGGATCCCTTATTTTTTTAAAATGAGGGACTTTCATTTCCCGATCAAATTTTGAAAATCCGAGCCGTTCAAAGTGTGCAGAACATGATTTTAAGGGTACCCGTGAGAAATCAGCAAAAAAAATGACTGGGAAGGGCTTCATCCGAGCAGTTTTTTCTGAACCGTTCAATGAAAACTGCTAGGATGAAGCCCTTCCAGGTCATTTTTTTTGTTGATTTTTCGCGGGGACCCTTAAAATCACGTTCTAATCACTTTGAGCGGCTCGGATCATCGAAATTCAATCGGGAATGGGAGTCCCTCATTTTTTTAAAATGAGGGATCCCTCACCGGAACCTAACTCGTGTTTTAATATCTATCTTTCAATATATATGTGTATATATATATATATATATATACATGCATACAGATACACATATGCATATGTTTGGAGACACGATCATGATTTCATTTACAGAAATGCTACATGTACAGAAAATGGGGCACAAACAGTATGTACAGCGGGGGTTTGGGCCTGTCTTGAGTCCAACAAAAATAATCGGAGCCGTTCATTTTGTTCATTTTGATCTCCATAAAAAATCAGCTTCATCCGACATCGATAAGGGCGTTTACAAAGCGTCCAAAATTCCTTTAGAAAATTTCTACATCGATTTTGGATGCTTTGTAAACGCTTTCGTTGATGTCGGATGAAGCTGATTTTTAACAAGGACCTTACACAAAATATATTGAACAAATGAACGGTTCCGATTATCTTTATTGAACTTGAAATGGGTCCAAACACACTCTATACGCGCTATCTGTGCCTTAGATGTTGTACCAGTAGCAGCACTCTTTCATTTATGAGGGGGCCAGAAGCATGAAAACTCTTGTCGATAAAAAAGAATACACGAACAGCTCATTGTTAAGTCATATTTTTTCATACCAAATCATTAGGGGGCAACATGTAAAGATTTAAATGTGATAAAAAAAAAAATACAAGATAATTATGGGGTTTCCCGAATAGGGGTGGCCCTTGCCCCTAGACTTGGGTAACAGGTCGTGTCGGGTAGTGTTAGTATCGTGTCAGTCGAGTTCGTGTTACAAACCACCCAACTCGAATCCGACCCATTTAAAATTCGTGTTTCTCGAATTTTGTCATTTTTGTGTTTCGTGTAAAAAATGCTCAACCCTAACCCGTTAACTTCGTGTCCGGTTCATGTCATGTTATCGTGTCCGTTGCCCAACTATACCATATATATATATATATATATATCGTGTTAATGGGTGACACGGATTAGTAACAGTGTTGGTCGTGTCTATTTTGTGTCTCGCGTGTTCAACCCGAACTGAGCCATTTAGAATTCGTGTTCTCGAGTTGTGTTATTTTCATATTTTGTGTAAAAAATGCTCAACCATAACCCGTTAATTTTGTATCCGATTCATGTCGTATTATTGTGTTCCGTGTCCGTTACCCAACTCTACTTGCCCCCATAAGCCAACCCATAGTTCAATCCGTCTTTGCATATGGCTTTAATGATTACGATCGTTAAATTTGCACGACTTCATATTTTCACAATACCTAAAAAAGTTCACAGTTGGATATATATATATATATATATATATATATATATATATATATATATATATATATAGGGGCCTTCTAATAAGGTCGCCCTTATTTTCGTTAAATGCGAACGTTGTTGGCAGCCGTTGGATCGTGATTTCAATGGTCCGGATCTGCTGACGGTCATAAACCATTTATGACCGTTCAATAAAAACTGCTTGGATGAAGCACTTCTCGGTCATATTTTTTGCTAATTTCTCACAAGAACTCTTAAAATCACGTTCTGATCACATTGAGCGGCTTGGATCATCAAAATTTGATCAGGAAAGAGGAGAGGTCCGTATTTTGCGGAATAAGGTCGTTCTTATAGGAAGGGGACTCTATATATATAAATCTTCGGATCATCAAAATTTGATCAGGAAAGAGGAGAGGTCCGTATTTTGCGGAATAAGGTCGTCCTTATAGGAAGGAGACTATATATATATATATATATATATATATATATATATATATATATATAGGTAGGTGGTTGGTGGCATGGGTTGTCCCTGAGTCGGTGGTAGAGTCCGGTGGATGAATAGTTACTAAGTAAAGTATTTATTTTCAGAAAAGAAAATGAAATTAAGAAATTATTTTGGCAAGTGATCTTGCTTATTATTCATGGTCGATTGGACAGAGTTTATACTTGATTATATGAACATGAGTTGCATGTGTTTGTTTTGGCACTATGTTCTATACCCAGTATTTGACAAGTAAGAGTCTGTATTTGATTATATGGTCATAAGTTTATGGTTCAATGGTTTTGGTGCCTAGAAATACTTCTAGTAAATTGGAGTAGCTGTTTCTGACTGTTGCCGCTTAACATCCTGGTTTTCTGTAAAAGGTCCCGTCAAGTAAGTCCCGCGGTAGGGCAGTCAAGGGTTGGAGGCAACCATCTGGGTGTTGGGTACGTGTGTATGGGGGAACAGCAGCTCCAAGTGATTAGAAGTATTAGGGTAGTTCTAAAACGCATAAGAATCAAATACAGAAATACTACAGTGTCTGAATTATGAGCGTAGATGAGTTCCTGTCCAAAACACATACAAATCAGGTATGGAAAAAATGCAGAGATTATGAATAATAAAAAGGATTTTCTTTAAATTATAAGTTTTTAAAATCCATTTCTTTTGTGTAAAGGAATATCTTATTTAGTAGTCGTTCATCCACCAGTCCCTTCCCTTATTCAGGTATAGATCCATCCACCAATCCCTCGATTCACTCCAGGCTCTATTTAATTATGGATTATTCATATGATGATAATAATTCTTTTGATAATTACGAATCTCATGATAATTCATTTGACATGGTAAACACAGAAGAACAAGATCATGAATTTGATCATGAATTTGAAGATCAACATTTTGATAATACTGAATCTATTTATGATGGAAAATCTATTTTTTCATCGAAAAAATATCAATATTTTTATGATAATTATGCTGAAAGCTCCTACAACTACAATGGTTTAAGTACTTCTCCTAGAGAAATAGGACCAGTGCAACTAACTGATAAAACAACTATGCTAAAACAAAGATTAAAAGAATTAACTATTGAAGTAAGAAATATTAAATCAAAGGAAGATAATTATGATAAATTATATGCTGAATACAAATCAGATATTAATAAACAAAGAAGAAGAGAATTTAGGAAAAATTACTCTTCTAATAAACAAGAAAAATTATTTGCTAAATGGGAAAAATATATGGATAAAAATAATATTGAAATCCATTTCTTTGATTACTTAGATAAATTTTATCCTAATAATATTAACCAAACCAATTTAAAAGTAATTACTAAATCTACTTGGAAAATGACAGATAACACTACTACCAAAACTAGTCATCCTCCTTTGGAGCCAATTAATATTAATTATAAAGGATCTAGCATAACTGCTTCTCCTTTTAAATTACCTAATGATAGGTCTGAATGTAAACAAATTGTTGAACAAGTTAATTATACTAATCAATGTTTACAAACTATAGGAAAACAGCTAGATAAAATAGAAACTAAGATTGATGATGGAATGCCAAATTGCATCCCGTCCACTAGTAGAACTATTGAAAAACCATTACTACTATTGCCTGAGAAAAGGCCACAAATCAAATTCAATCCAGATAATAATATTCAAAAAATTGAAAATTTATTAACAAAATTAATTGTTAAATCAGAATCTACAGACTCTCAAATCACTGTTTTAACACAATTAGATGATAATTCCAGTTCATCTTCATCTACTGATAATGAGATTTCTAATCTCCAAGAACAATTTACTAGTCAACCACCTAAACCAGGTAATATTAAACGATTAATTTACCCTTCTGCTAATCCAACTAGTATTACCAAAAATTGGTATTCTAGACCAACACCTCCTGATCTTCAATTTGAAGAAAATAACTTATTAAATCAATTTTCTGTTTCTTCTACTAAATTATATGAATGGAATATTGATGGCTTAACTGAACACCAAATTCTAGAAAAATTAAATCATATGTCTATGGCTGCTAATAGTTATCTTAGTAATACTGATCTTGATCAAACACAGATTGTTGACTTACTAACTTCTGGTTTTACTGGAATGCTAAAAGCTTGGTGGGACAAATACCTTACCAATACTAACAGACAAGAAATTAAACATGCTGTTCAAACTGATGACAATGGTGTCCCTATATTTGATCATGAAATGGGAACTGTTGATAGAGTCATTTTAGATGGTGTTAACACACTTATTTACACTATTATTAAACATTTTATTGGTCAACCTAGTAACATTACTTCTAGAATACATGATCAATTGAGCAATCTACATTGCCCAACATTAAGCGACTTTAGATGGTACAAAGATGTATTCATCTCAAGAGTCATGTTAAGAGATGATTGTACTAAACCATTTTGGAAAGAAAAATTCATTAATGGTTTACCTAGTTTATTTGCTCACAAAATTAGAGATGTTCTTAGTCAATCGACTGGAACAATTGAATATGATAGATTAACTTATGGTGATCTAGTTAGTACTATTTAAAAAGAAGGATTAAGAATGTGTATTGATATGAAAATTGCTAAACAAACTCAAAAGGATAAAAATAAAGCTAAATATGAATTAGGTAATTTCTGTGAACAATATGGTCTACCCCCGGTAGCTCCATCACGGAAAAAGCATAAGATGGTTAAAAATTCAAAAAGTAAACCACAACCTTCTAAGGATAAGTATTATGATAAACCCAAACCAAAAGATCAAAATACTAAGAAGAAACATTCTAATAAACCCAATAAAAACAATGCTGAAAATATCACCTGCTTTAATTGTGGTAAAAAGGGTCATTACAAATCCCAATGCAAGATTAAACAAAAACTTAATCAATTATTTATATCTGATGATGATAAACAAAAAATACTAGAAATATTCAAAATGGAAAATTTAAATGATTCTGAAAAAGACGATGAATCACCTGATTACCACTCTCTTAGTGAAAATTCTAGTACTGATCCAACTGATCAAGTTAAAATCGGATGCACTGATAATTGCTGTAAAAAAATAAATGTGCTTACTAAAGAGTTATCTGAGGAAGAATTATTAATTGATCTTATTAGTAAAATAGATAATGATGAGTTAAAACAACAATATATTAAAAAATTGAAACAAGTTCTTGTTAAACAAAGTCAAAAGCCCCAATATAATAAGCCAATAATAAACATCCATTCAACATTGGAAAGATTTAATAAAACTACTAAAGAAATTACTCTCCAAGGTTTACAATTAGAAATTGAAATAATTAAAAATGAAGTTACACTGCTTAAAACACAGCTTCCAAAATGGAAACAAAGAATTAAAAAATATGTTAAAATAGATAAACCAATCTTCTATAAATCTTCTGATGACTCGATAAGTCATACTACGATCTCTTTCTACTCAAGAGAAATTAGTAATCAAGAAATCTTAGGTTAAATCTAATAAACCAAATTCATATTCAAAAATGGCATGCAAATGTCAAAATATTAATTAATGATTTTGAATTAAATATCATTGCTCTAATAGATACTGGAGCCGATTTAAATTGTATCCAAGAGGAATTAATCCCTAATAAATATAGTCAAAAAACTACTGAAAAATTAAGTTCTGCTAATGGAAGCAAAATGATAATTATTAAAATACAAATCCACTGTTGATATTATTACCAAAATAATATTTGTTTTAAAACCTCATTTGTTTTGGTTAAAAATTTGACTGATAAAGTTATTCTTGGAATACCTTTTATTTATTTACTTTATCCATTTACGGTCAATTATAATAAAATTACTTCCACATTTTCTGGTTAACAAGTAGCTTTTGATTTACTTCTTGCACCTGATCAAAATGATTTACAACAATTACAAGATAATTCTATTAACTATTCTAATTTATTTACAGATGGCTCAAAAGAGGATCAACTTCGGAAAGATCTACCTGCCAATTGTTCCTGAGGATTCTTGCCTCAGTTTTAAAAAATTAAACCATTTAACTAATATTGATGAAACCCAACAGTGTCTCCTAGATGCTCTATGGAACTTGTGTGGGGAATATCGTCATAATAAACATTTTATTGATAGTTTAAATTGCTTGAATTATTATTTTTGTGAACAAAACCTACTTTTGAAAAATAATGATGCTGCTTATGCCTCAATGGCCTCTGAGTTAAATCATTTATCTGTTAAATATTCAAATCTATTTCAAGAAAATATTCAAATTCAAGCTAAATTGCATATCATGCATCATGATTTTAAAAATACTAAAAATGAGTGTTTTGCATTGAGGGAGCAAAACAGTGAGTTATCTAGCAGATACATTGAATCACCAGTGGGGAGTGCACAGTATGCCACCCATAGTAATTCTGACCAAGACTTAGCAGCTAGCACCAGCAGGACTAGCAGATACATTAAATTGCCAGTGGGGAGTGCGCCGTATGCCACCCATAGTAATTTGCATAGGACACACATTGCCTCTATGAGGAACTATTTCTCTACTCTGTTACAGAGTATCCCTCACACACCTGTCTCATTAAAAAATCAAATTGTTTTCCCACAGGATTTTCCTGTTGATTTAATAAAAAATATTCAAAATATGGCTAAAAGGGACGGCCACTATTTTCAGGAATTTTTATTCCAATTATTAACTGATTTATCTACTAAAACTACTCCTGGTTTAGAAATATCTTGGGAAACTCTTTACAATAAAGACCAAGATAGGGTTGAATGCCCAAAAACTAATCCTATTTGCTCAAATTATCCTTTGCACAGGATTGATTGTCCCTGTAATTTAATATATAGTGTTCCAAGAGCTTGCATTGATATGCAGTTCTTCAAAAATATTAATGTTGAATATAATAAAAAATTAATTGAAATCACCCCAATGACCCTATTGGATCATGGGTATTTAAGACAAGTTATTTTTACTAATCCGGAGCAGACTGATAGTTTTACCAGAAAACTGGCTGTCTCCATTTTAAACCTTTTTGCTAAATATGGTTCACTGAGATGCCAAGTCCTCATCAAAAGCAAAATGCCAGAATGGACTTGGACTGGTAACATTATTCCTGCTCAACATATTATGCACATTGCAGTCAATTGGCCATTCAGCAGAGTTCATCTCCCTATTCACCTCATTGGGGATGAAGAACCATGGCCTTGCTCAAAGCCAATCCGCAGTCAGATACGCCACTACAGGGCCTATTCAATTGCTGATAAACTCGGGGATGCCTATCAAGATGATGATCTCCATGTTTATGCTGATCCCAGATCAATCTATTTAACCTGTGAAGATTCTATCCAGAAGATTCGCTGTACTGAACAAATTCAAGAAGTTCCATTTATTCACCATACTCAACACAAACAATTAGTCAATCACTATCTTGATCGGTTAACAAATGATCATCTGCTTCGTTCTTCAGTATCTACTCCAGTAACTGAAGACCCTATTGATGAAGGAGAAGATTACTGGCATAATCTTTCCTCTGAAGAATTGATGCAAACCTTGATAATATGATGAAGATGTTTAAGCTGCACCAATTGACAGTTTCCAACTATTTAAACAAGCCCATTGATACAGCCCTGGTCAATCAACTTTCCTTTCCAAGGAAACTATTCTTTCAACGGCTACTATTCAAATTACCCGCAATCATCACATGGGTACTATTCAAACAGTAACAACTTTTTACTGTTCATCAATCAACTGTTCACTCAGCCGACAACACTGCTGTTCAACCACCTGCTGTTTTACTTTTCCACCGAAAGTAAAAGGTTCATATGGTTCACCTTGAACCCCCTAATAATTGTACAGCCTTTAATCCTTCATCTATAAAAGGATTGCTGGCTCTTAGTTAAGGGGGGGGGGGGGGGGGGGGGGGAATTCAGAGCTCCTTCTCTAATTCTCTTGCTTTTCTCTCTCTCCTCTTCTCTTTCTACTCAAATGTAATAACACTGCTACACTGCAGTACCCCCTCCCCCATTAAACCTATTCACCTCCTTCTCCGAAGGTAGTAATTCTTACTCATGTAAACTGTTAAACTGTTTTACAGTTTTACTTTTGTTAAATGGTTGGCTTAGCCACCTACTGATTATTCAATGAACTGAATGGAAGGCATTGCCTCCTAATTTATTATTTGTTTTCTTTATTGTTCATGGTCGGCTCAGCCGCCTCTTTACTCTGATTATGCTTCTGTTTTCCTTACTGTGTCTCTCCTTCCGCCCCCAAATGGTATCAGAGCTAAGTAGGGAGTAGCGTGTAGGTGATTGGTGGATGGGTTGCCACTGACAAAGGTTTAGGGCCGGTGGATGAATAGTTAGTGTGTGGTTTATTTATGTTTTAAACATTAATTGATCCCACTCTTAGATCTATTTTGTCTATGTGTTTGTTTTGACAAGATAAATGTAGGTGGTTCTATTAGATTGTTTTTGTTTTGGGCACCAATTTATGCATCCATTAGTGGGCAGTAGTTCACTCCTACCATCTACAGTCGCCTGATTTTCCGTAAAAGATCCCGCCGTTGAAGCCCAGGTGTGGCAGTTTAGGATTGGAATGGGGTGTCGACTGTAGGTATGTGTAGGGTGGTGTGCTTCAAGCGCTAACTAGTGAATGCATAAGAGGTATGTTCTAAAAACAGGAATAAATCTTGTAGAAACACAATACGAGAATCTTAGGATAAACACAAGAGACAGTTTTTAGATATAAGTCTCGGATCAGTTTCTTTTAAAATATAAACAGATCACACAAGAATTATTCATTCACCAATCCTTTCTCTAAGTCAGGAGTAGCAACCATCCAACCAATCCCTCGCACCACTCTACGGCTTTATCAATCATGGATTCTGATTATGAATCTGGTGATGAAACTTATAATAATACATCTGATTTTGATGATAATGAATCTATTGATGAACCTGTTAAATCTATATTTGAATCTAAAAAATATAGATATTTTTATGATAATTATATTGAACCTTCTTATGATTACTTACCCAATCTTACCAAATTAATGAAACGTATACCACCTAGGTTAAAACAACATCAGCAAACTAAGATAGATCGAATAAATGAATTAATCATGGAAATAAAAAATATTAATTTCTTAGATAAAGATAAATTATATGCTGAATATAAATCCCAGGCTAATAAATATAAACGAAGAGAATTTCGGAAAAATTACTCTTCTGATAAGCAAGACAGATTATTTGATAAATGGGAACAATATATGGATAAAAAGAATAAAGAAATATATTTCTTTGATTTCTTAGAAAAATTTTACCCTATTAAAACCAGTACTACTATTACTAAATCCAGATGGAAAAAACTGGATAATACTAAAGTAAGTTCTAGTCATCCACCACTGGAATCAATTAAAATTGATCATAAGGGTACTGAAATACCTGCTACCCCATTCAAACTTGCTGATGATAGATCTAATTGTAAACAAATTGTTGAACAGATTAATTATACTAATCAATGTTTACAAACAATAGGTAAACAACTTGATAAAATAGAAATTAAGATTGATGAAGGAACATCTAATAGTCCTTCTACTAGTAAACAAATTGAAAAACCCCTTATTAATCTCCCTGAGAAACGACCACAAGTCAATTTAGAACAAAATCCAAATATTCAAAAAATTGAAGAAATATTTAATAAATTAATAATTAAACTTGAACCTGAAACTCCACAACATTTAGGAGTTATTAATCAAATTAATGACACTTCTAGTCAACCTACATCTTCAGATGAAGACATTAAAAAAATTCAAGAACAATTTACTAATCAATTTAATATTAACAAAACAATATTAACTCCATATAGTAACACTACTAAAAATTGGTATTCCAGACCAACACCCCCTGATCTTCAATATGAAGAAAATAATATTGCTAATCAATTTTCTGTTTCTTCTACTAAATTGTATGAATGGAATATTGATGGTCTTAGTGAACATCAAATTCTAGAAAAATTAAATCACATGTCTATGGTTGCTAATAGTTATTTAAGTAATACTTCACTTGATCAACCACAAATTGTTGAATTGATAGTTTCTGGTTTCACCGGAATGTTAAAGGCATGGTGGGATAAATATCTCACTACTGAGTCAAGAAATGAAATTATTCATGCTGTTCAAAATGATGAAAATAATTTACCTATTTTTGATGATGATATTGGGAGAGGAATCCCAGATGGTGTTAACACACTTATTTATACTATTATTAAACATTTTATTGGTCAACCTAGTAATATTACTTCACGAATTCATGATCAACTTAGTAATTTACATTGTCCAACATTAAGTGACTTTAGATGGTATAAAGATGTCTTTATATCTAGGGTTATGCTAACAGATGATTGTACTAAACCATTTTGGAAAGAAAAATTCATTAATGGTTTACCTAGTCTATTTGCTCATAAAATAAGAGATGTTCTTAGTCAACCTACTGGTATTATTGAATATGATAAACTAACATATGGTGATTTAGTCAGTATTATTCAAAAAGAAGGATTAAGAATGTGTATTGACATGAAAATGACTAAACAAAATCAAAAGGATAAGCATAAAGCTAAATATGAACTTGGTAACTTTTGTGAACAATATGGTTTACCCCCTGTTGCACCTTCTCGAAGGAAAAAGAAGGATGATGCTAAATCTAGTAAAAATTATAGAACTAATAAACCTAAAATTTCTAATGAAAAGTATTATGCTAAACCTAAACCTCAACATAATAAAAAGCAGTCCTCTGATACTATTAAAGATAATAAAAATGTAACTTGTTTTAATTGTGGTAAAAAGGGTCATTACAAAACCCAATGTAAAGTAAAACAAAAAATTAATAAACTTAACATTTCTGATAATGATAAAAAACAAATTTTAGAAATTATTAAAACAACTCAATCAAGTAATTCTGATAATTCAGATATTGAAGACCTAATCCAATCATCCGGTGAATATCATTCTCTTAATGAATCTGATTCTAGTGAAAACCAAGTAAAAATTGGTTGCAATAATAACTGTTGTTTTAAAAATATTAATGTGCTTACTAAAGATATTGCTAATGAAGACTTATTAATAAAACTTATTAGTGGATTGGATGATCCAGAATTAAAACAATATTATACCAAAAAATTAAAAAAAATTTTAAACCAACAAGATAATAAACCTCAGTTCCATAAACCTATAATAAATCTGCACACTACTATTGAAAGATTTAATTACACTCCAAAAGAAATCACTTTACACGATTTACAACTGGATGTTGAAATGCTAAAAAAGGAAATTAAACTAATCAAAAAACAAATTAACAAAAGAGATATTAACAAGAGAAATATTAAATTTAAACCATCTAATTATTATTCGATGACTCTTTAAAAAGTCATACAACTATTGATCAATTTGACTCAGATAATGATACTGGTCAAGAAGAAATTCGATTAAAACTATTAAAATCTATTAATATCCAAAAATGGCATACAAAAATTAAACTTGGCATTAATAATTACAAAATTGATTGCATAGCTCTTATCGATACAGGAGCTGATTTAAACTGTATTCAAGAAGATATAATCCCTAGTAAATTTTATGAAAAAACTACTGAAAAATTAAACTCTGCCAATGGTAGCAGAATGATTATTAAGAATAAATTATCCACTGTTGATATTATTCAAAATAATATTTGTTTCAAAACATCTTTTGTTCTGGTTAAAAATTTAACTGACAAAGTCATTCTTGGAATGCCTTTTATTTATTTGCTCTACCCATTTACTGTTAGTAATAATAAAATTACCGCTACATTTTCTGATCAAGTAATAAATTTTGATTTATTGTCTATTCCTGATGAACATGATTTACAACAGTTACAAAATCACTCTATTAACCATTTTACTGTGTTAACAAATGAATCAAGCCAGCCTGAGCTTCGGCCAGAACAGGTTACCAGTGATCCCTGAGGGATCTAGTTTAAGTTTTAAAAAATTAAACCATTTAAAAAATATAGACGAAACCCAATAGTGTCTCCTAGATGCGCTCTGAAACTTATGTGGGGAATCTCGCCATAATAAACAATTTATTGATAGTTTAAATTGCTTAAATTATTATTTTTGTGAACAAAATCTACTTTCAAAAAATAATAATGATGCTTATGCCTCAATGGCCTCTGAGTTAAATCATTTATCTGTTAAATATTCAAATCTATCTCAAGAAAATGTTCAAACTCAGGCTAAATTGCATATCATGCATCATGATTTTAAAAATATTAAAAAGGAGTGTTTTGCATTGAGGGAGCAAAACAGTGAGTTATCTAGCAGATACATTAAATTACCAGTGGGGAATGCACAGTATGCCACCCATAGTAATTTTGACCAAGACTTAGCAGTTAGCACCAGCAGGGCTAGCAGAGACATTAAATTGCATGTGGGGAGTGCACCGTATGCCACCCATGGTAATTTGCATAGGACACGCATTGCCTCTATGAGGAACTATTTCTCTACTCTGTTACAGAGTATCCCTCACACACCTGTCTCATTAAAAAATCAAATTGTTTTTCCACAAGATTTTCCTGTTGATTTAATAAAAAATATTCAAAATATGGCTAAAAGGGACGGCCACTATTTTCAGGAATTTTTATTCCAATTACTTACTGATTTATCTACTAAAATTACTCCTGGTTTAGAAATATCTTGGGAAACTCTTTACAATAAAGACCAAGATCGGGTTGAATGCCCAAAAACTAATCCTATTTGCTCAAATTATCCTTTACATCGGATTGATTGTCCCTGTAATTTAATATATAGTGTTCCAAGAGCTTGCATTGATATGCAGTTCTTCAAAAATATTAATGTTGAATATAATAAAAAGATAATTGAAATCACCCCAATGACCCTATTGGATCATGGGTTTTTAAGACAAGTTATTTTTACTAATCCGGAGCAGACTGATAGTTTTACCAGAAAACTGGCTGTCTCCATTTTAAACCTTTTTGCTAAATATGGATCATTGAGATGCCAAGTCCTCATTAGAAGCAAAATGCCAGAATGGACTTGGACTGGTAACATTATCCCTGCTCAACATATCATGCATATTGCAGTCAACTGGCCATTCAGTAGTGTTCATATCCCTATTCACCTTATTGGAGATGAAGAACCATGGCCCTGCTCAAAGCCAATTCGTAGTCAAATACGCCATTACAGAGCTCATTCAATTGCAGATAAACTTGGAGATGCTTATCAAGATGATGATCTTCATGTTTATGTTGACCCCAGATCAATCTATTTAATCTGTGAAGATTCTATCCAGAAGATTCGCTGTACTGAACAAATTCAGGAAGTCCCATTTATTCACTATACTCAACACAAACAATTAGTCAATCACTATCTTGATCGATTGACAAATGACCACCTGGTTAATTCATCAGTATCCACTCCAATTACTGAAGATGAAGGAGAAGATTATTGGCATAATCTTTCCGCTGAAGAATTGATAAACCTTGATAATATGATGGATGTTTAAGCTGCTTGTTTCCAACTATTTAAACAAGCCCATTGATACAGCCCTGGTCAATCAACTTTCCTTCCTAGGAAACTATTCAATCAACGGCTGACTATTCAATTACCCTCAATGACGTTTCAGGGTACTATTCAAACAGTAACAACTTTTTACTGTTCATCAATCAACTGTTCACTCAGCCGACAACACTACTGTTAAATCACCTGCTGTTTTACTTTTTCACCGAAAGTAAAAGGTTCACATGGTTCACCCTGAACCCCCTAATAATTGTACAGCCTTTAATCCTTCATCTATAAAAGGATTGCTGGCTCTTAGTAAAGGGGGGGGGGGGGGGGGGGGGAATTCAGAGCTCCTTCTCTAATTCTCTTGCCCTCTCTCTTCTTCTCTCTACTCAAATGTAATACTGCTTCTGCAGTACCCCCTCCCCCATTAAACCTATTCACCTCCTTCTCCGAAGGTAGTAATTCTTACTCATGTAAACTGTTAAACTGTTTTACAGTTTTACTTTTGTTAAATGGTTGGCTTAGCCACCTACTGATTATTCAATGAACTAAATGGAAGGCATTGCCTCCTAATTTATTATTTGTTTTCTTTATTGTTCATGGTCGGCTCAGCCGCCTCTTTACTCTGATTATGCTTCTGTTTTCCTTACTGTGTCTCTCCTTCCGCCCCCAAATGGTTTCCTTGCGGTGCCTAAAGGTATCATGTATATCTCTGCCAAATGGCCATTCAGCAGAATTCACCCCCCTGTTCAACTTGTTGGGGATGAATTTCCTTGGCCTTGTTCACAACCAATTCGGAGCCAAATCAGAAGGCACTGCGCCTATTCAATTGCTAACTCAAATATTCAAGTTCTGAAAACTATTTCTTGGACAGATATTAAGCTTCCAAATAGTTGGATTAGTGAAAATGAAAGTTATCCTCACAAAATTCAGAATAACGCTATTAACATAGATTATATTCAACAATATTTAGATGGTACTGTCCGAATCAGTTTTGATCAACAAAGATTAAATCCACCATTAAAAATTAAGCAATTAAGCACAGCAAGTTCTGTCGGGACACCCCGAAGAGATAAAAATTTACTCCACCCAAATATCCAATTAAGTGGAATTGAGTCTAGCTCACAAATTAGTAAACCTTGTTATTCAACACAATCAAATTTTGATGAAGATAATACTTCCCAAGAATCCCCTACCCCTACCCCTACCCCTACCATCTACAGTCGCCTGATTTTCCGTAAAAGATCCCGCCGTTGAAGCCCAGGTGTGGCAGTTTAGGGTTGGAATGGGGTGTCGACTGTAGGTATGTGTAGGGTGGTGTGCTTCAAGCGCTAACTAGTGAATGCATAAGAGGTATGTTCTAAAAACAGGAATAAATCTTGTAGAAACACAGTACGAGAATCTTAGGATAAACACAAGAGACGGTTTTAGATATAAGTCTCGGATCAGTTTCTTTTAAAATATAAACAGATCACACAAGGATTATTCATCCACCAATCCTTTCTCTAAGTCAGGAGTAGCGACCATCCTACCAATCCCTCGCACCACTCTAACGCTCTTAATTAAACATGCATAGATTATTTCGAACCAATTCTTCTGCCAGTTCTTCTTCTATACCACCATTATCTTCTGTCCCTGACATAATAAATCATGAAGAAGAAGAATATCAGGATTTAAATGATAATATTGGTGATTGGAATATTCCCAAAATTCCAGTAAAAGATATTTATAAAACTAGTTTTTTAAGCGACTCTTTTAAAACCAATCAAATAGTTTTAACAAACCATTATATAAGATGCTTTAACAAAAATATTAAGATGCTTCCTACTTGCTACTCCCTACTTGGCTCTGATACCATTTGGGGGCGGAAGGAGAGACACAGTAAGGAAAACAGAAGCATAATCAGAGTAAAGAGGCGGCGAAGCCAGCCATGAACAATAAAGAAAACAAATAATAAATTAGTAGGCTAAGCCATCCATTCAGTTCATTGAATAATCAGTAGGTGGCTAAGCCAACCATTTAATAATAAAACTGTAAAACAGTTTAACAGTTTACATGAGTAAGAAATTACTACCTTCGGAGAAGGAGGTGAATAGGTTTAATGGGGGGGGGGTACTGCAGAAGCAGTATTACATTTGAGTAGAGAGAAGGGGGAGAAAGAGAGAGAAGGCAAGAGAATTAGAGAAGGAGCTCTGAATTCCCCCCCCCTTTTACTAAGAGCCAGCAATCCTTTTATAGACTAAGGATTAAAGGCTGTACAATTTAATAAGTTGCTTTCGGTGGAAAGTAACAATGCATGTGAATAAATAGTCCTTTATCTGTAAAAGCTACAGTAAAAGGTGTGAACAGTTGACTTGAGTGAACAGTGCTGTCGGCTGCAGATTGTCTTCATCTTCCGGTAATTGAACAGTTGAGCAGGGGATTTTAACAATTGATTAGTCCTTTTCTCGTGATTGAACAGGAAAAGGAGTTGCTTTAACCAAATGGGTCCTGAGCATCTTGATAGGCAGCCGCATAGGGATTAGAGGCCGCAGATTCATCAGAGGACTCATCGTCCGTTTCTTGACTTGCTTGAGCAATTAATTGTTGAGCAAGTATGAGTAGTTGAGAACATTTTGATTTGGACTTGGATCGGGCTGGATGAGAAGAACCAGCACCAGGACTGCCAAGTTGAATAGTTGAAACAGTAGGGGAGTCAGGTTGAACTAACTCCCTGTTGACTTCAGGTAGTTTAATGGCTGGTACAGTTGATTTAGCAGTGGTAGATGCAGCAGAAGGAAATTCTTTCTGCACCTGCAGAATAATCTTTTGATGGTTGTATTGTCCCCACCATTTAACAAAGTATTGTCTTGTGACTATTTGATTAGCTAAATCAAATTTCCACTTGAAAATTTAAGGGACCTTGTATTTAACCATGAAAAGAAGCAGGACTGGAAATTGACTAGTGTGACTGTCCACTTTAAACTGAGTGGAGAAAAGTTTAACATGATCCATAAGAGCAGTGGGTAAAATATCTGGTATTGCATGATAAGCGTCCAAGATTGTATAATCTTGGCGCTTAAGTTCTTCACTTTGTAGCGATTTAATCTTTAAGCTATTGTTTCTATTTGATTTCTCGCGAAAGGTTGTTTTTGTTACATTTCAGGAAGAATGTGGGAAAATGTGGAAAACCGTCGCGATGAATCCCCCGGAAGTATCCATGTGTCCAAGGCCGTGTGGCGTCTCCCCATAAAGTTGTACCGGGTGATTAATGACTAACAAGTAGGCGTCGGGTCATCGTTGGCCGAGGCAGACCCTGGACAGCACATAATCAGAAATCTGTCGACCCGGTACCGGTACTGGGAATTGGCCAGTACCGGTACCCACTCTCCAGAAGTTCCATTTTGGCAGCAGTTTAAGGACCCGGTACCGGTACTGGGAATTGGCCAGTACCGGTACTGCATGTAGAAACTGTCCACGTTTTTGTTGCTTTTTCAACTTTCTACTTTTGGGATGTTTTCCACTTTTGAGCACTTTCAGGATATTTTTGGGATATTTTGAGAGAGAGAAGACCACCTTGTATAAATAGGGGTCTCTCTCTCTCTCTTCTTAATATCCTTTGTCTCTCCTACTTTAAGTCTTTTGATTTTTCTAGGAACTCCATTAAAGCCCAAGCTTTCTAAGTTAATTTCTTCAAGAACTCAAGCAAGTAAGTCTCGTTTTTTTATTTTTCCGTTTGTTAATGTTGTAGCCGCGGACTAGATCCTCTATTAAATCAAGTTGTTTTTCGTTTTTATCGGTTAAAACTTATGTCTCATTTTTATACCTTGCTTTATGCTTTAAGTATGCGCGAGTAGTCGTTTGGTTAAGTCTCGGGATAATCTTTCCCGAGGACTTAGGTAGTTGTTTGGTTCTCGAATCTTCGAACTTTAAATCGTGATTCACGGAATAGAGCTTAGCTTGCATTTTTGGTCTAAGCAAGGGGTGTCAACTACTCGGTAAGGCGTTTGCCAAGCGGTCTTGGCAAATGGCTCGCCGAGGGCTCGTGGCCTCCTATGTTTTCGATAAATGTGTCAAACAAGCGGGTTTGCCTCCGTTAAATCATATCTTTCTTGAAATATAGTCATTAAAGCTAAACTCTCCGGGCGAGAGCACGCGGTCGTGACTTTCGCCCGAGTTAAATTGAGAACCGGTAACGTCCTTTGTCAATGGTTAGAAGATCCTGAGACTTGCCTCTTTAAGTTAATCAAAGCGTTTTCCTAGTCTTTTGCCTTGTCGTTTTGCTTCGTTTCAAAGCAAACCTAGTTGGCCGCCTTGAACGCCGGAATCCCACCATTTCAACCTACAATCCGATTAAGCTATCATCGAATTCCCTGTGGTACGATCCCGGTCTTACCGGTTTACTATGCTACCGTCAATCTAGCCCTACGCTTGGGGTTTTTATTCAACCGTATTTGAAGGCGAAGTTGAAGGCTAAGCATTTTTGGCGCCGTTGCCGGGGATGATCTTTATATAGCTTATTATTGGAGGATCGACAAACCTTTGTAAGTACTCCGTTTATTTTCTTTTTGTGTACAGTTGAACTCAACTTAGCGGATACCTCTAACTGAGCCACCAATTCGATCTGAGGTTTAACGAAGCTAAATTGAGCATCATTTTACCCTTCTATTATTTTGTTGCATTCTTATCTAGCCGTGGTGGTGGCATAACCCCACGAGACTGTTTGTGAACGAGGCGGCGGTATAGCCCCTCTAGTCTGCTTAGTTGGCTTGTGCAGGTTGTATGCTCAATATTTATCGTAGTCCTGTATCGAATCGGCTACATCGATCTGCATCTCGTGAACTATCACCTCCATTAAGCCCAATGGCAGATCAACCGGCAGCTCGTACTTTGCGTGATTACTTAACACCAGGAAGGGGTCCACATGTCTCCCCATTGCCATTCCTACTTGCACGCCGCCAATGCTTTTGCTTTCAAGCCAGAGTATCATCGGGTTATACCAGAGTTTCAGGGGCGGGAATTGGAGGATCCTTACGCTCACATTCGAGACTATCG
>WJXA01000167.1:0-148883 GCA_014282245.1 Rhododendron simsii | reverse complement strand
GATCTTGAACCAATATTCTTTAGTTAATCAGCATACATAATCACTCACGCGACGAATGTTATACTACAATGAGAACTACCATCCCCTTTACGAATATTCCAGAATTATTCGAAGATTATTCAAAGATTTCAGAGTTATACTACCACGAGAAATACCATCCCCTAAACGAATTTTTGAAATAATCAAAACATATGAAGTATTAATAACTATATTAAGTACCTCAAGTCCATACGCTGGCATTCCAAATTAGAAATTCCTCTTGAAACTCCAAGGATAAGAACAATCACATCTTGCATTTGCTTCCTCTGTTCATTCTTTTTCCCTTCATGAAGCAATAAATCATTTTTTTTCCCCTCTTCCCTCCAAAGCGCATCGCTAAGGGATCAGTTGTAGCAGCTTTAAAGTTCTGCACTAGCTCTTGAGCTTCTTTTCTTTCAGTTTCAACAAGATCTCCAACACTGTTTTTGTTGCCACTCCAAGCTTCAACCACCCCAATTCTTTCCTTATCATGCACGATAGCAGTGCTTCCGCCCGGATTTGTGGTTAAACCGGCTTTGATAGGAGCTCTACAGGAAGGTGGTGTTGATAGTGTGAGAGTTGGCTCACAATTGGACTTGATTTTGGTGTGCTTCTACTAGGTTGGCGGTCTAGGAGAAGAGAAATCAGAAGCTCAGTTGCAGGCTTTGGCGAGGAGCCTTGGTTTGGATGCGTGCAAGCCCAATTTCCCACACTAAACACATTTGTAAAGAAAAGTTACTTCAATTCTTCAGTTATTCTTGGCTGTTGCTCAAATCAATGTTTGGCTTATAAATTCAGCTGTGTCTTACTTACGCTTGTCGGTGTGGCAAACGGAGCGCGGTGAGGGAGTGAACAGAGAGAGTTGAGTCTTGAGCTCTGGTTTTGGAGCACCTCCTCGGGAGAGTTTTTTGTGATCTAGTATTGTGTTCGATTCAATAGTAGATGAAAGTTTCTCTCGTGATTGATTTGTGTGCGTGTGCGCACGTGTGTTTGATTTGAGGTCCTGGTGCGCACAACAGATAGTTGTATACTCTGAATCTCATTCTGTCTTTTCGCTTCGGTTTAGTACTTAGGAGGAACCCACTTGCGAGAGTTTCCAATGCTCTTATGTAACTGTTAAAGAAAAGTTAAACAATAGGAGCAAAGTGACATTAAAGAAGAAAAAAAATATCAGTTTCCACCACCTGGATTTCAAAAATGAAGATTGATGCATACTTGGTAACTAAGAAGCACAAAAAAAGACATCGGAACATGAACACGACCAGCAGATGGGGACGTCAAAATTCAAACATTAGGACCCGGACACAGTGGGGAAACATACAAGTACTATAAGTTGTTGGCATACATATGAATTGATAGAAAACCAAAACCTTACTCCTATCACCAGTACATTTCCAGCGTGTCCCCCACGTGTCCCCAGCTTGTCCGAGACTAATGTATAACCGGAAAACTATACACATATTTGGGCATCTCCGACACATGTTGAACATGGATACGTGACCCCCATGGACTTGTCCATCCTTCTTATTAGCTGGGTAAAGCAATCTTTTTCTCGTCTACATACTTTTACCTCAGAAGTGGTCAGCAAGTGCCAATTGTCTAACCGCTTCTGTAACAGGCAACATCATGAAACGGAAAGCCACTTCCTACACGGAACAAAAGGTAGAAAAGGAAGGTGAAGACAGAAAAAAGGTAAAAGATACCTATGTTTCTTCAAAAATGGAGGTCAATTCTGCAATGTGATGCCTTAAAGTTGCAAAGGTTCGACGAAAAGATCATTGTGCTCCTGTGGAGTCAGCTAAAGCCTTGATCAGCCAACACCCTCTCGCATGCTGTGAGCCCTGCCATGAAGATAGGTGCTTCTTTAGAAACTCTTCATAGACAATACCGGAATTAAATCATCGACTAAAAAATGATGCAATCAGCTCCTAACCAGAAAGATAATTATTGGCACCATCCAAAGAAATCTCCCAAGTCTTGAATGCAATCACTGTTAGCTCTTCATTAGGGAACTGGGCGTTGACATCACTCGAGAGGAAGTTATAGGCAAGAAGGCAAATGACCCACATATTAGATGTTAGACTTCCTTTGAAACGGCCCCCGGTTCTGGTACTGGAGCTTGAGGAGCAGGCAGAGGTACGATTGGATTCGCCGAAAGATGTGAATTCACGTCTTCCGCAGACTCATTATTTTAAAATGACTCCAGCAGCTGCCGATTTATGAACTCCTGCATGATGAGCAGCTTTATAGTCCTCCACTAGCTCTTGGGCTTCTTTTCTTTCAATTTCAAGAAGAGGATCTCCAACCCTAAATTTGGTGCCATTCCAAACTTCATCCACCCCATTTCTTTCCTTATTATGCACAACAACAGCTGCTACAGCTGCCAGGATTTAAAGTTAAACTGGCTCTGATATGAGTTCTACTTGGAAGGTCTTGTTGATACTTGTTTACTTTGCATCTCACTATCTCTGCCTTTTCGCTTCTGTTTAGTACCTAGGAACCCACTTGCGAGAGCTTCCAATGCTCTCATGGTCAAGGGCCGGTTTCTTGTGCTTTGCCGCCTGGGATTCACAACTGGCAGCTTTTCCGCAACATTGGCATCAGTGGATTTACTCAAAACTTCAGGTTCCACAAGGTTGTATTTTTCAGAGGAAGCGCCTAAAACATGTACATTAGGGTTTTGCAAGCTGTCGTTCAACTTCATCATGCAAAATTCGCCGTTTTCACCATCTACTGGAATCGGGGGCTCATTTAGATCAAACAAGGGTGGTGATTGAGGTTTCTCACGTTTACTGGGAAACAAGTCTGTATCATCACTGCTCTCCCTTTTTGGACTGCATTGTGGTGAAGACATAGCCAATTGTACCTTCTCATGGACAGGAACAGCTTCTGACAAACATGATAAATTTGACATGAGATTGGGCGTCACTTCTTTAGATTCATTGGTCACTAGGAGCTTCTCTTTGTTTTGGCATGATTTGTCCTCTAAGCAAGTAGCCAATTTCCGCCGCTTCATAAGAGGGTGGAACAAATTTGAACATCCAGGTCTCACTCTCCTGTTGAATTTATTTAACTGCTCAAAATTAGACAAATCAGTGTCTTGATAATGGTGGTCTTGTATCCAATGTTTGGCATATTCGGTTCCATTGATTGGCGTCCTTTGGTTTGCATTGCTATACTCAACTATACACTTACCCTGATCGCAAAAATTTTGCTTGTGTCCCTTAGGTAACATATCGGTAGATTGTGGCTCGTCCATCGAAAAATTCCGTGAGCAATTACCCTCTGCTTCTTTTGAGTGAATATTCAAGCTCGAAGTGTTTTTAGTGTCATCAGGTATAATTAGCAACCCCGTCACCTTGAGTGATTTTACTGCACAGCTCAAACTTGTATCAACAATTGTATACGCTGCAGGATTTGAACGACAAGTAGAAACTCTGGGTTTAAGGTAACAACGTGGTTGACGATCATCTGTGTTGTTTTCCACTATGGACTCTGTTTCAGCCTCAAGCTCTATAAGAACTGGATCTGATGCAACTTTGCTCAAAACATCACTCACGGAATCGAAGTAGTGGTCTCCTTTAACGAGTTTTTTTCTTGAGAATTTCTTAACACCAGGTGTAAGAAAAACCACCTGATGTTTAGAACCATAGCAGAAATGATTCTTCGGCTGCTCAGAATGCCATCCTCTCCCTAGCAAACGAGGCCAAACAGCTTCCCAGAAGATGTCATTTGATCGAGCTTTGCTCAATCGGAAGTCTCCGGTTAGAAACTTAATTATGTCATTAGAAGTTAGGGAGGACCATGCTTTGCCAGCTGGTATTTCAGGCTGGATGCTAAACAATTGGTCGGTTCTAGTGGGCTCCATCGAAAGGTTTGTGAGATCTTCCTTCCCCTTCCCGATTCTTACAGCTTCTATGAGAGTGGGAGTACCCACAAGAGTCTTTAAAGTATGTATGTAATCTTCAAGTGAAATTCTTCCTTCTGCAAATGCCTTAGAGACCTGAGAATCAGCAATATGAAAACCAGAACAGCAGGTATAACACTGAAGTTAATGCTTCTTCATAACACGCAGCCATTTGCATGCATTAAATTGAGAATATTGTAGTTAGGGAGAACTTCATTTTCAAAAATGGTCCAGAGATTTTAGTAGCTAGCATTGAATTAAATACAGTCTGGAAGGCAATCAGACTAAACTTCATCCTGAGAAAACAGCATATAATGAGTGTAGAAGGATTTGAACATTCAAAGTTGGTGCACCTTTATTTTCCTTCCTACGATAAAATGGGAGAGATATGTCAACAATTTTAGAAAAGAGATGGTACAGTACCTGAAAAGAGGAGTGATATGAGAAGTTAAACTTCATCTTCAGGAAAATAACATTCGTGGAAACCTAGGCTATGACAGAAATTTCTCCTTTTTCGTTTGAAATAGGCTACCGAAGTACATAAGAAGGCCGCTAAATGCAGGGCTGGGGATAATATAGCATCTGGGATGAAATGTGAGAACATTTGGAGTTTAGAAAGACGAAGCAACATAAGAGAAGCAGAACATCCTTAGATAGCTAAATAAGAGTATAATGACACATTTTAGCATATAACATTAATGGCATTACATCCTTGTCCAGATCCCATAACAAACTAAACAGGACTGAATTCCAGCAAGGTATGGGAAACATACGCCAGCATTGATCAAATAAGCATAGTTCCAAATAGCTAAGATGTCACATGTGTAGCTTAAGCATAACATACCTGCACCAAGTTACTTTTTGCCTCCTCAGAGACGTGGGGAAGCAAACGAGATAACAGCTCCTGTTGCCTCCATCCTGTACAAATTCTCTGTCCAATCTTGCACTTCCTGCTTTTCATCATCCTCCGACAACCTGAATATCTCTTATGTTCGTAAGATCCATAGAACTTCCCATAGTAGAAGGATAGGATGTCCCCCATCTCCTTTGTTTCCACAAATCTCTTCACCTGAACAAGATTCTTCTCAAATATGTAAATGGAAAGGAGGAAACCACCGACTTCAACGTCAGTCCATGATGCATCACCATGCAAACCAGGAACTAAACAGCAGCTTTTGCTTGCTGGCTGTCTTGTTTTACCATTGTCAGATGCAATATCCAATGGTTTGGATTTCAAACCCTTCTTATTTGGAATAAGTCGGCGCTTTTTTGCCCTTTTAGATCCCAATGACCCATTCGCACTGACGGAATCATCAGGTCTTCTAATAGCTCCAAGTTTTCCATTTTCATGGGTATTTCCTTCATTATCAACCCACATAACTGGAATGGGTAGTCCCATTAGAAAATTATGAGAGACATCTAACTTCATCTCAGTATCAGCTGGGTCCTGTAGAAGCCGAAGCCTCTCAGATTCTGTTAAAATGGGCGGAATTTCCACCTGGTAAGCAGAACCAACTCGCGGGAGCACCTGTGGATCTGCAAATTTGCCACTTATACCTGGATAATCTGGTGAGAATAAGTGCTTGGATGAAAATCCATCAACACACTTTCCAATGGGATTCAGCTGCCCGGAGTCCATCTGCCAAAGAGAGAACTCCATATCAAAGACACGAGACAATGACAGCAACCTATCCAAAATTAGGGTCATGAAGTTTCAACTTAATCACTTAATAACCAACAAATCTAGTCAAACTACAAATATGGAAACAAGAAGTCTATTGCATATCGACGTAGAAGAAAAAGAGGAAACAAACTCGGTTTATTTTCTGATGGATGGAACCGTGAGCATTATTTCCATTGCCATCCGTATTATTCAAGATGGTTTCAATACATAAAAATATCTAGTTGGACCCGCAAAAAATTGTTAAGTATGATCAAAGGACTTGACGAAAAATAGAACGGCTCGCCCAAGAAAAAATATGCTAAATAAAGAGCAAAATTAGACAGAATTTTGCCAAATAAGAACCGAGAAGCTAAAAGAATACTGGGTACGGAAAGGCAGAGGTTCATGCTGCAACATTGGCAAACAATGGTGATCAACAAACGACCTCCCCTTTGTGCATACATGAATATGCCTACTCTTTTGATCATACACATGATCTCATGACCATAGCGAAAATGTAATATGGCACAACTCTAGAGCCTAGATGTTGAATAATGTCAAGCTCTAGATATCACAAGAGGAGGGTACAGCTGTCCTAAAAACTACACCCATAATTTAAATACTGCCAACAACGTAATATATCTGTCTTAGCTGAGTGGGGAATTAGCACTGACAGAGATTACGCTCTCTAGAAGACCTCAATGGTTATTTGAATTCCGAAGTCATTTGTTCTTTGCAGAGACACTCTTCTTCTTTCTCTGTGCTGTTCTATTAGTATCCTTTGCAAGTAAAGTGCATCCTTAGTTGATCTACCCTACATGAAACCTAACTGATTCTCTAACACTCTTATTACCATGATTAGACGATTCTCTCTCTCCCACAAATTCAATATACGAGTCATTAATTAAATACATCTATAGTGCTTACAGCTAGATATGTGCTTTATTATTATGTTAAAGCACAAACACATCTACCAGCCTCCCGCATGCATGTTCGACCAGTGTCAAATGTAAAAAAGAAAATGTTCGGAAACGTTCTCCTTTTTGTTGTAATTTTTTTTATCCGAAAACCCGGGAACGCATTAGGGGCTGTAAGGAGTAAAAAATGCAATGCTAAAACGTAGGATTAGGGTCAAAACTTTCGCGGATGCTTTGTTCTTGAATAAATAGTTCTGGACAATAATCAATAGATTGATTGCCACATTGTTTATGCTATTAGTGCACTTTGTTTAGTATTAGTCCATAAATTATGGACCCTCGTTTATCTCTTCACATTTGAATTATGGGTCACATTTGAGAAGTTGTCCTGCATTAGTTAATTATAACCTTCAAAACTAGTATATGAGCCTGGTCGATCTCTCTACTAATTGACAATTGATTTTAAGTTGGATGCTTTAACAGAGTTAGTGTCTCTTTACCCCTTGAAGGTTTTGAACAAGCCAAATATAAGTTCTAAATTTGTTTTTTTTGAACAAAACTTTCTTATTTGGCGATAAAACTTGTACTAGGTAGTTTCAGCAAGATTATTGTATTCCTCTCCTCCTCATCTTTCAGCTTTCTAAATGCTTTTCATCTAAAAGTTTCTCAAAGAAATATTTCAACCTTTCATTTATATTCTCATCCTCTGCGACACCCCACATCCAAGCACAGACTCAAAGACTCAAAGATCACCAACCCAGAAACAAAGCCCACATGCCACCGTTGCGTGCAATACAGGATGAATGACAAACACATCCAAGCAAAGATTCAAAGATCACCAACCCAGAAACCAAGATCGACTACCACCTATGTGGAGCATGGTTGCATCAAAACCATGTCATATCCATACCAGGTACTTGTTGGGTACCTGGTACTTCTACGTATGGCCTAATTGTTTTCCTAGTTAGTGCTGCTCCCTGGAGGCATGACCCAGAACATACCAAAGCAGAATGGAGCTTGTACAAGTTAGCTTGATGACACTTGCTTTTATGCTTATCATGCTTTTTGAATTAAGCTTTATTTTGCAGGTTCTTTACCTATTGACATTGTACCTTACTTGTAGCCTCTAACTGCGGTTAGTATGCTAGATCCTTATTCAAGCAAGCCATTTAATTAAATTTTCCTTTCAATTTTCTAATTGTAGTAAAAAATGCATGTTTCAAGTTGCAAAAACTATTTCTTTTTAAGAGCGCACCTTGCTGTGTTATGCTCAACTTAATATTTTTTTGGCACCAAAGTACCCATATCATACATGAAACTAATACCCGTGCTTCATAAATTGCCAAACGTGATATCACCACACACAACAAACAAAACAAAAGAAGAAGAAGAATGAATCAAAGGAGAGGAACTTCATTCCTCACTCCTGCTTGAGGTTGCCATCCCAGGTGGAGGCCCTGTAATTACCTACGATATGAGACGAGAGACACAAGGTACGCGAAGGATTGTCAGCCAAATCCTGGACCTTGTCATAACAAGACAGAAAAGAAAATGAACTCGACTATGGGTACCAACCCACAATGTACCGATTGTGCACAGATGGGTGTATGAGGCTGTACACAAATGACCCAAGTTGTTCATATATTTTAAAATAATTTTTTGTGTAGCTTAAGAAAAAAAAAAAAAAGCTCAAACGGATAATGGTAAGTATTTGGTCCAGTCTTTCAATTTTCATTCAGAATCAAGGATCATAAATTCTAATTGTAAATAGAAGTTAGACAATTAGACCAAGTACTTTCAATTGTATGACTATTATATAAACAACGAACGACTTGATTCATTAGTGTGGGGTCCGGGAGAGGGGCCCTGCCCATCTCTACACTATCGGTACGCTATGGGTCGGTACCCAAGTTTTTTTGAAAGAGAAATAATCTAAACCAACTCACTCAATCAAGAATGCAGCGTATTTATCACCCAATTTTGCCCTATGATCATCATATCAAATTCGTAACTCGACGAATGCAGAGGAAAAGCAGGATACGAAAACAGTGCAGGGGATGAGCTACCTTACATTGAGTCATATCACGTTCAAAACAAACAAATGCTACTAAATGAAATGGGGAATAAATAAAGAGTTGGCCAACCTCACCTCCAAAGAATCGCTCTAAAGAAACCAAACCCACGTCAAAGACAAAACCTGAACCTGAACAAATGGGTTACCCTTGGTTATGACTATTCAATTCTCAATCTTTTTTGCTGTACAGTTCGGAAAACAAGAAGGAAAGAGAGAGAACCCAAGAGCATAATATGTAATATCAGAGAGAGAGAGAGAGAGAGCTTGTGAAACCGTGGTTACCGACTTACCGGGTTTACAATAGTTAAAGAGTGCGGCTTCCTATGCTTAGAATGCTTGAATTCCGCGGGGCTTCAGAGAGAGAGAGTGAGAGAGACGAAGAGAAAATCAGAAAATCGAAAACAGAAGTCGCTTTTTCTATAAGAAAGAAAAAGAAAGAGAGCAATGTCATATACTCTCATCCGGAAGTCTCATGTCATATGATTCAAGTCTTTAAATTTATTTAAAATATATTTTAAAATATTTTTGTAATAAAAAATTAGTTTAATTTAATATTGGTAAAAGTTTGATCAATTTATTCAATTTTGGGTTCTTGAAATCGTAAGGACAAAAAATCAACTTTTACCGGTTGTATATTGACATGATGTTTTCACAAGGATCATTAAAAAAATTTCGTAAACAAATTGAACGGCTCAAATTATTTGCGTAAAACTTCGAAATGAATTCACATAATTTGGTATACAAAATACATATATTTTTAACAATGTTGGAGGTATCCCAACACCCAAACGGGATTAGACTAATCCACATACGATCGGCCGCAGGAGATCAACATCCACATAAAGCATTTGAAAGCAGTTAGGAGGAGAACCACTGAACGCATCCATAAGGTTACAAACATGGACTTTTCACCTCCCAATTGATTGGCTTACCTCCAATAATCGAACTCACACTTCTAGTGAGGGAGCAATCCTCTAGCTAGTAAAGACAACCCTCGTTGGCTAATCCTTTGTACGCATGTTTCAACAAAATGTGTATATCCATATTTAGGCTGAGGTGGGGTCCACTTCTTATATTCCCTCCGTCTTAATTTTTTAGTTTTTTTTTAGAAGTTCGTACAACTTTTTAATTGATTAAATCTTGTGATCTATAATATTTTAGTTGATTTTGAAAAATTTGTATAAAAGAACTAATTGAGATTTGTTAAACAAGATTCATATTGCATATAAAAAGCCTTATCAATTGAAAAGCATTACCAATTAATTTTCTATCCGGTTAGAATAGAACGTGAGACTGAAAAATGGGAACAAATGGAGTACATCCCAGCCATGGATCATAGGGTGGCAGGTCAAACTAAATAAGGGCTGTTTAGGCATTTAGTTATGAATGAAGGGCATTTTTGTACAAAAGAATTCAGGACTGCTTGACGTGGAACTATATACGTGGGGGTTGGGTCATGAATATAGGTATGTGTAACTGCATAGGATACTTTTCACATTTAAGTTCAAACAAAAGAAGAAGAAAAAAGGTTATTTACCTTTAAGATGAGATAGGATAGGACCACAATGCACAAAGGTGTTTTTAAGATAAAAAATATTTCATGGTCTTGGAGTATCGATACATGATATTGTACGGTGGATAAGAGTGTATTAGCTTGGGCATCATGACTCTAAAATAATTACTCTCTTTAAGGCAAGTTCCTTGTTTTATTGCCTTCTTTTAATAATATCACTAAACTATCATATTGATGGTTTCCTCAGAAAAAAATCCTGCGTGCTGATGAGGCACTGCCGCGTGGTGTTCTAACACTCTCTTTTATCTTATATTTCTGTGGATACCGAGACAGAGTATAAACGCAATATCAATGCATGGTAAGAAAAGGTGTAAGGGGCCATTGGAGATGCTCTTATAGTCCAAGTCATGGATTGTTTAGGCTTTTTGTTTTGAATGAATCAATAGTATTCTTGAGCAATAGAATTCCAGGGCCTTTGACATAGAATTTATTTATCTATATTACTTCTTTTAAATATACGAAGATGTTTTTTTATTTTTCTTATCCACAAATGCCCCTTTCAATTGCAAGTAATCTCTACCCCATCCGACACCAAACAAAACCACAAACGCCTCTCCTCACCCTTACAAGTAATCTCTCCCCACCCGTTACAATGCAAAACACCAACCATTTTAGCCTCCCTTCGTCAGCCCATGTTCTCCACACCCCACACCTCTTCCCAACCGTTACAATGCAAAACACCAACGATTTTAGCCTCCCTTCGTCAGCCCATGTTCTCCACACCCGCCGTCGCCAGCCCACGACCAAGGCTCCAACTACAACAACATATTGGAGAGAACTCAAGTGCATCCCAACAGAAGTTCAAGACAGGTAAGGCAAGCATTCACCTTTCCTCCCTGCTTTCCTCGCTGCCTCACTTATGTCGATAACTCTGCAGACCACAATTTCGCCCACAAACTGTTTGACAAAATGTACCTTTGATTAATTTGCAAACACGTTCCCCCTTCCAATAACACCATTCACCGATATCAACAACTCTGTAGACCATAACTCCACACACCAACTGTTTGCCAAAATGTGGCTTTTAAGTCTTTCGGTTAGAAGATGGTTTTATAAGGGCCAAATGAAGATGCCGAACATGACAGGAGCAATTTGACAATAACAGTCAACGTTGAGATGCTATAATAAATGCAAGGTGAAAGGATACACCAAGACTTTACTTGAAAAATGGTGGAAAAATGGTTTCAGAGAATGCCAAACCCAAAGACAACTTACACCACTTTTGAAAAAATACAGATTCCAGAAAAGCCTTTGTACCTTTTACATGTGAAATTGGTTTCTCCTCAAATCTCTCTACATCACAGAGCACTAACAAAGTTTAGAAAACAAACAATTGCTTGATATTCGGAAGTATGACCTGTATTTGAGAAGAGAACTCATTGTCCCTGTGGTCCTGATTAATAATTCCATCTCTAAATGTTACCCTCCACCAAATTCTGATTCTCTATTTGCAGATATTCATCATCCATATCAAGGCCTTATGCTTACGACACTATCCATTGAATTGCTATCGCAGTTGGCTGATTATATGTCGAAAACCTCAAGCTCAGAAGTTACAAAATTAAGTCAATGATACAAAAAAGAAGAAGAAGTTAGTTTTGAACTTCTACCTTTCCACAAACCATCGCGAAAACATTACTAACTATGAGTTTACACTACCTGTCCACTTCAAGCGTTAATCGTGAACTACCTCTCTATTCCCTTTCCTGTAATCACTTTAGACTCTTATAATTTTGGAAAAAACATATGACCCCATTAATCTATCTATACTAGTATGGACTTAGGGGGACTGTTGTCCCTTCAAGGGACAACAACATGCTATTCTGGCCGAGGGAGTCCTGCTCCGGTCTTGGTCCGACGATCGGAAACGTTCACTTTGTAGAGCTCGTCAAGTTGAACAAAACTATAAAAAATTCAGCTCGATCGGATATCATTAAGTGCCTGATAGGCAACCAAGATTGTATAATCTTGGTGCCTTAGTTCCCTAATTTGTAGCATCTTTAGTCTTTTAAATATCTGTTTTTATCTCATTTTGCACGTAAGGTTTGTTTCGGTTGTTTCAGACAATACGTGGCGCTAAGGCGGTTTTTAACGCCAAGGATTGTATTCGGAAGCATCCAAGGTTTCGGGGCAGCGAGGAGACATCCTACCAAGGCAATCGGGTGATGAATTCAGTGCCAAGAAGGCCGTCGGGTTGCGTGGATCAAAGCAGAGCAAAAATCGAATTTCTGCCTTCTATGAACCAGTACGGGTTTTGGCCGAACCGGTTCATGTTGCCCAGAGTTTATGCTTTTCAGTGGTTTTGAAGACATGAACCGGTACGGGTTTTGGCTGTACCGGTTCATGCTACAGAACACAGCCACGTTTTTGCTGCTTTTTCAACTTTCTATTTTTGGGATATTTTCCACTTTTGGGCTACTTTTAGGATATTTTGTGGGATATTTTGAGAGAGAAGGGTCACTTTGTATAAATAGGGGTCTCCCTCTCTCTTCTTGATCATCTTTTGTCTCTCCCACTTTAATGCTTTTTAACTTGTAGAAACTCCATTAAAGCTCTCCAAACTTTTGTATTATTTTCTTCAAGAACCCAAGTAAGCAATTCTCGTTCATTGTTTTTCCGTTTATTAATGTTGTAGCCGCGGACTAGATCCTTTATAAAACCAAGTTTGTTTTCGTTTTTATCGGTTAAAACTCATGTCTCGTTTTTATGCTTTCGTTTGTGCTTTAAATATGCGTGAGTAGTCGTTCGGCTAAGTTTCAGGATAATCTTTCCCGAGGACTTAGGTGTTATTCGGTTCTCGAATTTTAGGGCTTAAACCTCATGATTCACGGAATAGGGCTTACTTGCATTTTTGGTCTAAACAAGGGGTGTTAACTACTTGGTAAGGCGTTTGCCAAGCGGTCTTGGCAAGCGCCTCACCAAGGGCTCGTGGCCTCCTATGTGTTCGATTAATTTGTCAAGCAAGTTGGTTCGCCTCCGTTTAGTCACATCTTTCTTGAAAAATATTTGTTAAACGCTAAATCGCTCGGGCGTGAGCACGCGGTCGTGACTCTCGCCTGAGTTATATTAGGGACGGGTAATATCCTTTGTCAAGGGTTAGAAGATCCTTAGACTTGCCTCTTTTAAATTAATTAAGCAATTTCCTAGCCTTTCGCCTTGGCAATTTTCACCGTTTCAAAGCATCACCTAGTTGGCCGTCTTGAACGCCGCATTCTACCTTTTCACCCTACAATCCGTTTAAGCTATCATCGAATTCCTTGTGGTACGATCCCGGTCTTGTCGGTTTATTATGCTACCGACAATTTAGCCCTACGCTTGGGGTTTTTCTCAACCTTATTGGAAGGCGAAGGTTGGAGGCTAAGCAGTGCCCAATCGAAACCTTTTTGTCTTGAAAAGAATGGATCCGAAACACCGGATCAAATCTACTAGAACCCATTATTGGCAAATTATATGTGTTCCGATCAGGCACTTAAAGATATCCGATCAAATTGATTTTTTTAATACTTGTTCAACTCGACGAGCTCTATGAATTGAACATTTCCGATCGTCGGACCAAGATCGGAGCGGGGCCCCCTCGGCCGGGACAGCACGCTGCTGTCCCTTTAGCCCCCCCAAGTCCTACTAGTATATACTATCAAAATGTAGTTACCCAAAATAAAACGAAACTCTTTCCGAAACTCTCTCTCCTCCATGAAATTTTCTCATTTTTCATCTTTTTATTCATTATTATTCTATACTTTTTACACAACGTAAAATATATACTTTAGTTTGCTTGAAAAGGAAACTAAGTTTGATCAATAACATAACAAATACTCTTTGAAACATGTCTTTTTTATTCATTTCTTTGAATTTTTTAAATTATTTTGCAAGAAAATGGAGTAAATTCTAACGGCCATACGCGCTGATCCACTGATGTATAGATGTATAGGACAAAAAAAAAAGGTTCTCATAGATATTTTTTCCCGTCTTCGTGCATCGAACATGCAAGATGCTAGATAGTTAGCCGTATGAATGTAAATCTAAAAAAGGCCATCCTTCTGTTTTTTGATAATCAAAAAGGGTGGGAGGAGGCAACTAGCGTAACAACCCCCTTTGGGCGTGACCATAGAGGCTCCCTACCCGCCAACGGAATATCCGGTTCGAGCCATAATTACCATCTGGAAGGACGGACCGTCATCACGGCACCACCTAATATATAGCTGGTGTAAGATCCCTCGCTTTGATCCACAAACGAGGTTCAAGCACTTGTCGAGACTCAATCTCTTGCATGCGTTAAGGGGGGTGATCATCCCCACCAACTGAGCTACCACCTCGGTGGTTGCCATCCTTTTGTTTGAATTAACAGTCTTGGGGATGGTTTTATCGGCTTGTGATTATATTACTTAGGTCCGGATTTTAGGACCTAAGAAACAGAGTACTTTTAAATTTCATATTACTTGTCCAATTTCTTTAATCGAGACAAAGAAATACTTAAAAAAAAAAACTAGCGTCAAATTAACAAGATCTATTAAAAAAATCGACTTAAATAAATTATCCACCCGCACATCCATTGTGGATGCGTTCAACGTGACATGTCAGTTCAAAATAAAAAACAAAAACACTATGGGCATACATTTGTGTACATATCCGAATACCGATGTATGCTAGTTAGTAGTGTCATATACAAGTGCACGCATATACCAAAAAGTTCGGAAACACAACTTCGACTAAAACACAAATCCTGATTACATTCGATGATTTGGATCCATAATCGTTCGATATATGTGAGCCCGGAGCATTGTTCCACATATATACAAATTTGTGCGTGATTATAGAATGATTGATTTTTTTGTGTATAATTAAAATGAAGAATGATAAGATTCCAAGAAGAGAGAATCGTAGTAATCAGTGGCTCATTGGCGTTATTTACCACTTTGATGGTCCCAACTCCCAAGTATCAAAATCACATAAACACGGCAAGTCTCTTTAAAATGACGAAAACAGGAAATTCTCATATTGTTTCACCCTTTTAATTGAAACCGTATCGCCATTATACGTCAAAGAGAAATGACAAGTTAAAGAGTAATCGTTTCATGGACCAAAAATTCTATAAAAAAAAATTGAGTGAACCGATGCGAGAATCAACGACATCTAATGTGTGTAGGTGGCCGATCTAAACACTCCATTTTTTTGTATGCTAATTTTTTGGAAGGCTCGGATTAGCCGTCAGGTTGCCGGAGTGGGCCAGGCGTGCCGTCGGGATCCAGTCGGAATCCCTTTGGTCGGAAACGGTAGCACGGCAGTTGCTTCTTATTTTTGTGTGCATCCACAATAAGGGCAAAATGGTCATTTAATTTGGGAATGCCTTGTGAATAATTCTTCTCCCCCAACCAATGTTTGATCATTCTAAGAAATTTTTAGCGACGGGCGAGAATATTTCACGTGGTGCCCGCTCGGCATTTTGAACCGTTCGATGCATTTTTGAATGGCTCAGATTAAAACATTCTTTTTCCTCTCACCTCTCCTCTTTCTCTCTCCAATCTGAATCGTCTAAAATTACATTGGATGGCTCAAATGTGATGAGCGGACACCACGTAACTCAAAAATTTCTCGTTCTACTCTTCTCCGAATCCTTCCAAAATGCGTCTTTAACGGTCAATCCTTTCAAAAACCCGCCGCACTTCGTGCTGCCATGGAGAACTCAACCAACAACCATCCTCAGAGTCAACGGTTGCATGAATATAATACAACTCCACTAGTGCTCCATTCTCGAGCTGTTTCTGGGTTTCCTTCACGAGGTTCTCGCCTTTCTCCGTCTCTTCAACTTGTTATCCCACTTGGGATTTCAGAAGTTTTTTGCAACAGGGATTCAAGTTCACGTTTTTCCAGCTCTAAAGCTTCATACTTTCAGCAGTTTCAAGCAAGGCCTCGTCACATTGTTAAGGTTTCAAATACCCATTCGGGATTTTCCAAGATTTCATATGTAAATCGAACCCTTGTTTTGAGCTTTATCAGTGGCTGATTTTGGAGTCCCAAATCATGATTTCAAGATATTGAGGGATTTTCTCTAATGGGTAAGCTTCAAATCTTCTACTTATCTTCAGAGTTGCTCGCATCTGTTGAATTACTTTAGATTCATACTGAATCTCTATGTTGCTATATTTTCTTGGTGTGCATAAGATGTGGGACCTACGTCACTGACTTTTCACTAGAATTTTTTTTTCCCTATACACTCATCCTGCAAAATACACAAAATTTTATAGGAATCTTGATTTTACAAGGGCTAAAGTCACTTTAGCCCTCTATCCTTTGTGGTTATCGTTATGCGTGGATATCCCTCTCCTAATTCAAAATTAACCACATAACATACCTGTGGTTTTGAATATGTGCGGATAGATCTCATACCGTCATGTTTTCCATCTATATTAATGGAGGTGTATCTCACACGCCTTTAGAATGTAATCTGAGTCGTTCATAATGTATTATAGTAAATAAAGAATATAGTATCTCTGTCAAAAATTATCTCGATCAGGTATCAATAACCCAGTGATCTAATTTTTAGTAAATTCAAATTTGAAATTTTAATTTCATGACAAAATCGATTCGACCATGAGCTTTTTATTTTTTGATTGACTTGAATTTTGACATAGATATAATACTTGTCAAAATTTACAATATCAACTGTTTGGATTCAATTTTTGGTATAGAGGATGGTGTGGTTAGATTTAAAAAAGAAAAAGAATCAAGGGAAATCATGAAGGTATATTGGTCTTTTAATATTATGTCCGTTAATATGGATGAAAAACATGATGGCAGGGGGTCTATCCATACATTTTCAAAACCACAGGGAAGTTATGTGGTCAATTTTGAACCATGAGGAGGTATTTGCACATGACGATAACCACAGAGGGGTCAAAGTGGACTTTGCCCATTTTAAAATTACTTACCCAAAAAAAAAAAATCGCTCTTTGTTGTGCAATTGTGCAGGTTGAGTGTTTTTGAGTCAAGAATCTAGATTTTTACAAAAACTAGTGCAGGACTCCTACTGGTAGGAGCTCGAAAAGCAATCTTTCGATCATTCATATTGTGTAATCCCTATTTTGTATTACCAGCCGTATTTGCTATCAGGGGGAAACCCAAAAGAGTTTACTTTTATTGAGTTGAATCTCTTTAATATTAAATATAGGGTTGTTTTATGTTGTATTACTTCAGATTCAGCAAGAATTTCAATTTCGTGGGAATTGGGGCGACGTGAGCTGTTGCCAAGACTCTAGTAGAAATCTTTTACGATTTGTTTTGGGGAACCCGTGGGAGTTTGAGTTTGATTAAGTTGAAATCTTGAGGATTTGGAGAAAAAAAGAAGAGAAAATTGGGTAAGATTCAACTTCTAAATGATGAGTCGTCCGCGTCCCAGTGTCCCAAAAGGTAGATTAGGGAAGACGATGGGCTGCCTTGGCTGCCTTCAGCTTGTGTTGGGAGTGCTTGTTATAATTGTAAGCACCTTGAGTCTCTTTAGATTCTACTCTGCGGGTTTTTTGTCAAACGACGGTGATATTTGCCGCCATTTTTATGGCACGAAGGATGTTAGTGGTTTTGATATAAATGCACTGTCTGCTCGGGTTGGGGAAGTACTTGATAAGATGGCTAATTTGCAAGAAAAGCTCGAATCAGTTGTGCGACAATTGGAAAAGAACAAGGATTTGGCTAAAGCTGACATTCCTAGATCAGAGTACAAGAAGTTCCTAGAGGAGGAGGTGATTCAACCTCTTTACAGTGCTCATATTGGTCTGAGACAAATTCGGCTGCCTAAAGTTGAAGGAATTAGAAATTCGACGCTCAAGGAGGAGCCTTTGATTAATTCTTTTGTGGTTGAGGAGATTCGGAAGTATATAACTCCAAAAGAGAACAAAAATGGGAATGTCAATATATATGGAATAGAAAGGGTATACAACACAATAGGGCATTCGTGCATCTTGTTGAAGAAAGAATTGGAAGAGTACATGGACTATGATATTGGATCTTACTGTAAAGATGACTGGCCCCTTGCCCAGAAGCTTATGATTAACGGGTGTGATCCAGTGCCCAGAAGGCGGTGCTTGACCCGGGCTTCTAAGCTCTACAAAAAGCCTTACCCCATAAATGAGTCCCTATGGAAGCTTCCGGATGGAGGAAATGTCCGGTGGGCCAATTACAAGTGTAGAAATTTCGAGTGCTTATCCAGTAAGAACCCAAAGAGGGGGTTTGTCAAGTGCACCGGATGTTTTGAAATGGATAAAGAAAAGCTCAAATGGGTGGGAAATGCTACCTTGCCAGTTGATGTCCTAATCAAAGATGTTTTGGCAATTAAGCCTGGGGAGATAAGGATAGGGCTGGATTTTGGTATTGGAACGGGGACATTTGCTGCGCGGATGAGAGAACAAAATGTTACAATCATCTCAACCGCTCTAAACCTAGGGGCTCCTTTCAGTGAGACGATTGCGCTTAGAGGCTTGGTTCCTCTGTATATGACACTGAATCAACGTCTCCCGTTTTTTGACAACACGTTGGACTTGATTCATACAACGGGGTTTATGGACGGGTGGATTGACTTGCAATTGATGGATTTTATCTTATTTGATTGGGACCGGGTTTTAAGGCCAGGAGGGTTGTTATGGGTTGACCGCTTCTTCTGCAGCAGAAAGGATCTAGATGATTACATGTACATGTTCCTGCAGTTCAGGTACAAGAAACACAAGTGGGCTCTTTCTCCTAAATCTAAGGATGAAGTCTTTCTTTCTGCAGTGTTGGAGAAACCTCCTAGATCTTTATGATCGCTGCCTGAGGCCTATGTTGTTTAAATTCCATGTTGTTAACAATACATTAGCATGCCATGTTTTCTTCTTGCTTGATGTGACAATTCCTATGTTTTTCTTTTTCTGATTAACTGATAAAGTGATATTCTTACCGCGAATGATTCAGTTAATGACCTGCCAATTGATAGTGCTTCCTTAAGAGTTTTTTTCTTTTGTGTTGTTTATATTTTTTCACTGAAAAGCATGTACTTACGATGAATAGTTAGAGGTGTTGTAGATTAGAAGTTAAGCTCCTCTGGAAGAAGAAGAAAATCAAGGTCAATAGACTTATCGGTAGCAGAGTATGTACCAATATGTTGTATTTGAATTGGTCTTAAATCAGTATGAAAGAAATAGCAGAACATGTGCATGAACCCAAATTAAGAATTCAGTATCGAGGTCTACTACTGGTTACAAAACCATTTTCTCCCTGAGAGCTTGGAATTTTCTTGTTAAGATTTCCCATCAAGCAGAGAAAGCATTTTAGCAGAACATACAAAAATATCAATGATTTGAACTGATCTTGAATTATAAATCACGGCTTAAAGAAATAGCAGAACAAATGCATGGACATATAAATATGTACTACAAGAATACCATTTATGAAACCAGAATTAAGAATTCAGTGAAAATTCAAGTTCTACTGGTATCAGTGCTACTCAACAAGAAGTTTCTTCTCGAGAGCATGCAGTTTACCTAATACAAAATTTGAGGTCCCCTGTATATGGTCTGAAAAAAGGAATCCAAATGTGCAAATTTTAAAAATTGTCATGGAAGGCGAAGGCTATAGATTTTGACAGATACCGATTCATGCCAAAAGGCATGGAGGAACTGAGGTTGGTTAGGCATCATGGATTTGACTCTCTGTTTGCCTTTGAAGTGTTCAAGGTATTAGGTTAAGTAGTTAAGTGAGAGCACTCTTTAGGCTTCTGCAGTTAATCAGGTTGCTGGAGTTGTGCAGGTTATGGTTGATCATTTGTAGCAGCGCAACAGGAAATGGGTACGGTCTGATTAGTTTTTCGTGTTTTAGTTCACAAAAACAATGAAATGTACATGATCGTTACAGTGATGATTTTGTCCGAGAATTTACGGAACAAGTTTTGGGTGTTCTCTGCATAATGAAAACATAAAACAAAACGAATGCTCAACAAGGTGTTTTCCTTGACGTTTGACCTTTTCGAATTGTTACTTTGATTCAAAACAAAAAGGGTAGTACGGGGCTTCACAAATTTTGGTTTTTTGACTTGTCTAATTGAACAAACATTTTGCTACATCAGAAAATGAAAAAGAGGGTAGAGTTTTAGATGTAGACCGAAATGGGCTTGGCTCTGATACCATGGAGAAATGCTGTATTCAATCTAAAAGCTTACGGCTATTAGGTGGAGAGTCGACATTAGATCAACGCGATAACCCAGTTGTTGCACCCAAGCAATGGGGGATTCTCTAGCAGTGTTGATGTTTGGTTACGTACTGCTGTTTAATGCTGATGATCTTTTTGGTTTTTGGGTTGCTAATAAGATGCTATTGAAGCCGGTGATCCATAAATGTTGATTTTCTGAATCGAATTTGCATAGTGGTTCTTTTCCAAGGTTCTGATTTTGAAGAAATAGTTGAGAGTAGTTTCAATTGTGTATACCGATATTTTGGACTATCAATAAAAGAAGCATGATAATGTGCACAGAAATTGAATTGGGTCTCTAGGCCTGCCCTCTCTGATGCCATTTGGCTTTGATTTGAGGGTATGGTTCCGCAACACAATAGGTATAGGGGGCCACTGTTTCAGTGGTATTCTGAGAGCAGCCACTTTGTGCATATTGTCAAAGGTTAGGTCTGTCTTCAATCTTTTTCCGCTCATACCCCCAATGATTCGGGACTACATGGGTTCTGTTGTTGTTATTGTTGTTGAGTCGAGAGTAGTTTCTAAGGTGGATAGGTGATGCTGTTCAGGCCGAAGTTAACCGGCTGCCATTTTTCTGGCAGCTGAGTCCGAGAGTAAACCAACCTAAACCGAGTCTTATATCGCAATTGATTTTCCGCCATTATGCTTTGTGTTACTGTCTAGTCTGTCTTTCATACATGTGTTGTGAACGGAGAATATATAAGCTGTACAAGAAAGATCATCTCTTAGCTCTTTTTACTATTTTCATGCTCACCAGATAATGAATTTTTTTTTTTTGTTTTCTTTCTCCTCCTTGAGTTTTCTACCATTTTTCGTGCTAATCATAATCAGACAGACCCTCAAAGAACGAGCTGGACGGCATCTCCTCTCCTCCCTCAGAGATGATTTGTCCCATTCGATCCATCTGCATCTAAAACCAGAAGTGTCATAAATTTACAACTCTCTAAGTAAATCAATGGGTCCGATTCTCTGAAGTCGAAAACTTGGTCCAGACGAAACAGTCCAAAACGTGACCATTCTTGTGAGAGTCTCTGAGTTAACGAAAACCATTAATTGCAACGGTGGATAGTATAAATTTAGATCGTCTTTTCCGGTCCAAATTAAGGAACGGATATGATCCAAATGTACTTGCATACCTTTTTCCCTCGTGGATCATGTGTCAGTAGTTCTTGCTCTTTTTTGATAACATCATTCTGAAATAGGAAAGAAGACAGTGGAGAGGGGAAAAGATGTTATAAAGGCTACGAGTTGGAAATATTTCTCCTACTAATCCATCTATTTTTAAAGGAAAAATTACAAGATAAACTCCATCTATATAAGCCTTTGGAACCTTTCCGTGAAAACAGAGGAACTGTGGAGGCAGAGAAGAGTGAAACAAACCCACATACCAATGCCACAACGCCCTATCCGCGCACGTAGGATTTCAAAGTTGGGTGGGCGACCATTAAAAAATTGTAACGTATAAAAGGGGATATTCATTTTGCCAATATAAGTTGTAAAAATACTACCAAAACTATTAGTATTGTGTACACATGGGAGTGATGGGATTGTTCTTTTTGTTTTGGCCTCACTGGCATTGAGGTCTTCTTTGGAACGACGACACCTCGGTACCTTACGCAACAGGCCATGTATTTGCTCGTGTTTCTCCGTCCTATCACTCTAATTTCACATGACGGGTATATACCCCATTCATGTTACGGGTATCTATCCCCCTTCCTTTCGCAAGAGGAAGAGATGCATACCCGTTACATAGGAGACTTCCACAAAACCCAGATGAGAAAATTCGCAAGTCTGGTAGCAAGCCTACTTCAGATTGTTTCTCTCTGGATTTTATTGCTGGGATTGGGAATTCCTAGCTGCCCTTTTGCTTTTTAGTTTGTTAGAGAGTTGTTTCTTCTAATTGATAATTGAACTTCCACCATAATAATGGGAAATTCAAGCCCCAAATCTTTCTTCTTCCTTTTTAATTTTAATAATCTTTTTGGTCTTTTTGGCGTTTAAATACTAGGGTGTTTTGGGGTTTACATCACTCATCTCTCTCACACTTGCTCTGTTTTTTGGGCAGCCATTGGAATTGGTTTCCCCTATCGGACCACTGTTCCGTTAAGGGACCCTTTAGGCACAAAATCTGTAGTGAGCCCCACAGCATGATCTATGCTAAGAATCTGTGTAGTTAGACTTTCTGTTTAGAAGTTCTCTAACAGCAACATACATATCCCCAATGGGATGACTAAAGTGTAATTTTCGACAAAAATGAGATTTATTTAGGTAATTGATTTTGACACTATTTTTTGATAGCCACACTTCAATATTTGTCTTTTAGTGTTCAAAATACGCTTAACAAGAACACTAAAGGATAAACATTGGAATGTGGTTACAAAAAGTGGAGTGCCAAAATCATTGCTCTATATTTATTGAGTTTTATCTAGTTGCTACGCCGTAGAGTAAAAGGAAGTCCATATAAAATGGCTAAAAATGTGTGCTAAGTTAAAATGAGATCCACTTTAAAATAGTAGTAACAATTGTATTGTAGTTTGAGAATTTACTTCCCTTTTATCCGTTTGCACTTCTCTTTTTCTCTTTAGTCATATGAAATCACAGAACAAATTAATATATGTACATGAATACGGTTAAAAAAAGAGAGTGCAAGTGAATAACAAGGGATTCCCAAATGCCATTGTATTTTTCTTGTGATTGCTCATTATTAGCATGAAAGGCTCGTTAGTGATTGCGTACCTTTCGTTGTATGAGACGGTTCATCGTCTTCAACAGCGCCTTTTCGCACGACTCAAGTTCCTCCGCAGATGCATATGAAATGTTGGGCTCATATATACTTCACCAAACAATTAACTAATTAAGTTGATGGTTCATTTCATTTTGCTTGGAAATTGCTATAATCCACATTTATATGATATTCTCACCCCAGAATCGAGCGATACGAATTCGTATTTTACATAAATTTATAATACACGTACTGTCTCTAACCTCAGTTGTTCCTGAGCCATTTGTATCCGTTGTTCCAAAGTAATGATTTCCTCTTGGAGTTTCTGAAAGACAAAATGGGGAAATAAATATAATCATCAACAAATTAATTCAAAAGGGTTGTTTAATTTACGCCGTCATTAATCCAGGGGGCGAAATTGCTTTGTACCTTTGCAATGGAGTTAGAATCCGTTGGACTGTTGAATAGGGAAAAAGAGAATTATATAGTTAGAAACTAACTTCAACTTAGGGATTGACGTTTTACCAATGGTGAGCGATCAGTCGAACCCGGGGATCCTGTTGTCCCTTAGAGACAACATAGTGTTGTTCCCATCTGAGCCATCCAATTTCGGCAGTGGATGGCTCGGATTTCATCTCGGCTATACATGGATGAGCAGCTGAAATCTATTCGGCCGAGATGAAATTTGAGCTGTCTATCGCACATGTAAATGCAGGTGTGTATTGTCTCATAAATTATTCATTAATAACTACCACGAGAGAGAGAGAGAGAGAGAGAGAGAGAGAGAGAGAGAGAGGTACCTAAATGTTTTGAGGGCAATGTCATCTTCATTTCTTATTTCGTCTATCGTTCTTATCAAATACTGCATAATTGTAAAGGGATAAACAAAATCCTATCATTCAATTTTAAAAATAATCATTTCAAGGGCAACTACAATCATATATACCTCTTGGTTTTCAAGAACGCTGCAAATCAAAACAATGGATTAGATTAATTTATGTGTAAATGTGAAAATAACTAATTGGGCTATCAACACACAGCTGAAGGAATATCGAAACCAACATAAAATTAAAAAAGACCGTACCGCCCTTTGTCATGACCAAGAGATACGAAACGATAAAGAACATCTTCTATCCTGCAGAAAAATGGAGTAATTATCTTCAGCTTTATAATGTGATCCACAACAAATTAGTATAATGAAAGAACCATTACGTTCCTAATTATCTGATTCATGTCCTAATGAAAATTTTGGTGGGATGGTATGATCCGTAGCATCGATAGAAGATAAGATGAAGATAATATAATAAAGCAATTTAGATTTGTCTATTGCAGGCCTGTCAATGTGGTAATAAGGAAGAGAATATACATCTACCTATAGATGTGTATACATATACTTTTGTAGAGAGAGAGAGAGTCGTAAACCTGCTCTTGGCTGAGAAATGACTGAAATGGCCGTCAGGAGAGTGGAAGACGAGAGCGACATCAATGTTGCATAGAACTGATAGCTCGTAGGCTTTCTTGATGAGTCCATTTCTTCGTCTTGAGAAGGTTAGTTGCCTCTTGGCGTCATTCTCAATCCTTACAACTTGACGTTTAACACGACCCGTTTTTCGTTTATTTATGTCATCTCCCATTCGATAAGGGAATAAGGGGAGAGGGAGAGAGAGAGGGAGTTTTTTTAGAAATGAAGGGTTGAAGGTTGGTGTTGGGGAGTTCTGGTATTTTTAGCTCCTGAAAGAGAGGACAAATTGGTTTTTAGAAGTGGTGAATGTGCAAGATTCTCTCTTCCCCCTTTCGCTTTGAAACATTACGCAATATCTGGTTTCGGGGAAAAATTATTATTTGCTCTTGGAGTAACGCCATGTGCTGTTCCAGAAGTTTTTTCTATTACACATTGGTATGAGATTCACCACAACATGTGTGGCTCACACGCCAATGTGTGGTGAAAAGACCTCTGGTGGTGCTCTAGGAGCACTGAGTAAATCTCTCTAGTTTGGGGTAAGGCTACTAAAACCAAGCTACTGCAGTTCAAGCTTGTGCTCATTCGTTGAAAGCTTGTTTAATGGTTCGTTACATAACAAGACAAGCTTGAACAATTTTAAAGCTTTCCATTACCCTCTGATTTGAAGCTTTCCATAGTGTTGTTGTGCCCTAATGATCAAAACCAAAACACACACAAACACAGAGACACAAGTTTTTCCTTGGTTCTCCAAAAAACGGGCGCCAGAATATTCCAATTTGAGTGGAGGTTACAAAGATTTTGCTCACACTAAACATACAGGAAATTTTACAAAAAATTTGCTCACACTAAGACAACTTAGGCATTAGAATCTCATTAGGTTGGTGATGCATCTCATCTCGAATTTGAGAGTGTTTGTTTCTCTAGATGCGGCAAAGATAATTTGTGCTTGATCTGTCCACTCTTTGGCATCTTAATTACTCGGACAACACTTTGTTTGGTAGTTATGAAGAAGAAAAGAAAAGAAAGGGAACGTACAAAATTTGCTCTTCTATTGTTCAGTTTGGAGAGAAAAAGGAGAGAAAATAGCGAATTCAATATTTGTGCACATTACGTAGCATTTTGCATTTCTACCCATTTTCTTTTTGTTCTTTTCTGTCACTTTCCTTAAGTTTCAATCATAGCACTAAGCTTTGTGTGAGCGCAAGCGCTTGGCGCTTGCGTGACCGCTGCACGTGTGGGTAGACTTTACTGAAAACACGATGACTGGCATAAAACATTGTCAAATACTTGCAATTAAACAAGTAGTTGACAAAACTCAGAGTATCTCATTGCATCCCCGGTGCACGAGTGTATATAAGTATTACTGTTATACATCATCCCCTATATTATGTGACAATATTTACAAACAAGCACAGACTGGAAATTACGGATTACAAACAAAATGTCACATAAGACGACATTAACTAAAGGATGAACAGATTGCAAAGACTTCAGGCCTTCAACCAAGTTCGCGCAATCAGTTCAGATCTCCACATTAGTCCAGTCATGAAGGACAGCCCACTCCAAAGCGTGGAGGACTGCTAGTGCTTCCACCATGAGTGCCGAGCTAGCATGAATATGTTTTTTCGTCAATTTTTAATGAACTATTTTAATGTTTGATCGTAATTTTTTACATTTTAGATTCATTTCGTGATAATTTGTTTCGATGAGTCAAAACAATAATATCCACATAAACCTACTGTAAAACTAATAAACTTTCACATAAAACATTAATTTAGATAATAATCTAATAAAAAAAATTAACCCCAACCCGTAAAAGTAATCACGGAGAAACTTTTCCTTTCCTGGAGATGAAGGCGATCGAGAAAGATACACAATTGAACCTAGGTATCTGGCTTTGGTTCACTCTTGTGCAGTGAATGAGTCTTTTAATTCTAATTCACATTGAACCCATTTTCAACCCACCTAAACCCATGTAAATATGGGTTTATATGAGTTTAACCCATATAAATCCATTACACAATATGGACGGGTTGAGTTGGGTTATAAATGGGCGGAATTTGGCGGGTTCTAAAATATGGGTTAGAATTGCCACCTCTACAGTTAATTTAGAACAAAGACAACAGAAATCTAAACGCATGTCCCTAGCTAATACAAAAGGGGCAGAATGAAAGTATATGCTGTTAACAATTTTAAACTCCTCAATCAGAAAATAAATTAGCAGTCTTTTGAGAAGCTTAGAACTATCGTTCTTGTGCAAGTAATACCCTCTCTCGCCTCATTTTATGCATTCATAAATATGGAGGATCCCCAGAGTAAAGGCCTTTAGGGACCTTAATATTTGAACGAAAACTATATCGAGCAGCCACCTCACTTTGTGCTGAATTTTGCTTTACACCTTCGGAATTTTCCTTGTTATGTTCTGGGGCTATTTGTTCTTCTTGATTTACTGAATTTTGCATGGTATGTTTTGGCAGGGCCATTTTGTCTTCTAGATTTCGACGAGGTCGCTTCCGAAACCTCTGGTATATATTGGTTCCTCTCCAAATTCGACCGACTGTAGATGGACCATCTTGATTTACTGAATTTTGCTCCTTATGTTATGGCTGCAGGGCTATTTGTTCTTCTAGATTTCGACGGGTTGCTTCCGAAACCTCTGGTATACAATGGTTCCTCTCCAAACCCGACTTGCTGTAGATGGACCATTACCACCATCCAGCCTTAATGGATCACCACCACCACCATCGCGCCTTGCATTATCCACTTCAGTTTCGCCGCTCATCGCATCCACTCCAACATCTAGCCTCGTCTCATCCACATTGAGCCTCGCATTATCCACCACCAGCCTTGATGGATCACCACCACCACCATCGAGCCTCTAATTATCCACTTCTGGTTCACGGCCTTCCAACCTCGTCACACCCACATCAAGCCTCGCATTATCTGCTTCCGTTTCGCTGCCATCCTGCCTCGTCGCATCCAGTTCGTCTTCACCATCATGCATCATCACATCCACTTCCTCTTCATCATTCACAGAACCATCCATCCTTGTATTACCTGATACCATTGACAAAAGTGGTTAAAAGATATCCAAAAGATGTGCATGTGTCCACAGACATGTACTTATGTGCTTGAATACTTGTTTTGGACAGTTTGTTTAACTGTGACTAGGATGTAACATGCTTTCGTAGGCCTGACTATGCATGATAAAATTCTCACTTAGCAAGCCAAAGAGAACCTTGTTCTCTATACCAGGAGCCAAACCAAATTTCTTTATCCCTTTGAAAGATCACATGTTTTCCATTTCCAATTCCCACAGAGACCATAGAATCAATTGAGGAGGAATCATGTGTATGTGAAACCTAACAAGAGGTGGGCAACACCCCAAACCAGTTTTGTGGAGGTTCCTTTGGTACACGTGTATAGTTAAAACTAACAATAGGTGGGCAATTTCAAATTGGTAAGTTCTCTAAATTCTTTTGAAGGTTAGTTTGGTAAAATTGCCATACTAAAAAAGGAAGCAGCTAGGGGATTAGGCACATTACCATGCTCTTCCAGCCTCGTAGCTTCAACTTCACCATCCAGCCCCGTCGCACCTACATTGAGCCTCGTATTGTCCACTTCTGTTTCGCTGCCATCCTGCCTCGTTGCATCCGGTTCATCTACACCATCATGCATCATCTCATCCACTACCTCTTCATCATTGACAGAACCATCCATCCTTGTATCACCTGATACCATTGACGAAAGTGGTTTAAAAGATATCCAAAGAACCATCCATCCTTGTATTGTTGGGGACAGCGGAAGAGTGAGTGGATGTGTGATTGCAAGAAGAGTAAAAAGAGAAAAGAGAAAGTAATTTAAGGCGTTGGATATTTCATTCAGTAGAGGGCTGTGTTACAAAATTTGCTTTGGCTATTACAAGAAACCTTCTGCTACGGCACAAAGGCTTTGATCTAATTTTTTTGATAGCTGGTCGGTTGCTATCTAGCTGCTCACACTAATCCTTTATTTATACTTACAATTGGAAGCACCTAGAATAATTCCATTCTTTGCCGACTTGACTTCTACAATTACCAAGGTGATTAATGAACTTAATTATCTATTTGACTGACCATGCATGATCCCAATCTTTCCAGATTATTCCAACTTTCCAGATTATTCCACTCAAATTATCTCTCGGGAAAATACAAATTAACTTCTAACACCCCCTCTTAATTTGTAATTTTCAGTTGCTTCTTGAATTTTTCAAACTTTTCGATAGATACCGCCTTTGTGAGGATGTCAGCAGGTTGATCATTTGTGTTGATGAACTCAAGACAGATTTCTTCTTTGTTCACCAAATCTCTGATGAAATGATGCCTTAGCTCAATGTGTTTTGATCTTGCATGAAACACGGGATTTTTTGTCATGGCGATTGCGGACATATTGTCACAATGAATAGTAGTCGGCTGCTGCTGCGATTGCTTCAAATCAAAGAGAATTCGCCTTAGCCAAATAGCTTCACAAGCCGCATCCGTTGCTGCAATGTACTCAGCTTCGGCAGAGGATAATGCAACAGTCTTTTGCTTTTTCGAGCACCAAGAAATTAGCTTTGTGCCAAGACAAAATAAATATCCCGATGTGCTTTTTCTGTCATCTAATGAACCTGCCCAATCACTATCAGTAAATCCAACTAGCTTATTGTCCTCTTCCTTCTCATATAAGAGTCCATGTGTCTTTGTTCCTTGAAGATACCTCAGCACCCTTTTTGCCGCTATATAATGAAGCTTGCTGGGTTCATTCATAAACCTGGAAATCATACTTACTGAATGCATAATATCCGGCCTTGTATTGGTTAGATAAATCAAAGAACCAACAAGACTTCTAAAGGATTTCTGATCCACGCGTTCAGTACCATCATTTTGCTGCAACTTCTCATTCAAAGCCATTGGCGTTGAAACTGGTTTGCACTTGTTCATTTGAAACTTTTTCAACAAATCTTCAGTATACTTTCCTTGAGAGACAAAAATCTTCCCATTTGATTGCTTCACTTGGATGCCAAGAAAATACTTCATAAGACCCAAGTCAGTCATCTCAAATTCTCTTTGCATTTTCTTTTTGAAATCTTCAATCATCTTCATACTTGTGCCCAAATAGATCAAGTCATCTACATATAAGCAGACTATGAGAAAGTCTTCCATCCCTTTATACTTGACATAGAGCGATGGTTCACTTGGGCACCTTTGGAATCCATTTTGACTAAAGTATCCATCAATTCTGCTATTCCAAGCTCTCGGAGCTTGTTTCAAGCCATAGAGTGCCTTTCGAAGTCGGTATACTTTGTCCTCTTTTCCTTTAATCTCGTACCCTTGTGGCTGCTCAACATACACTTCCTCTTCAAGTTCTCCATTGAGAAAAGCTGATTTTACATCCAACTGAAAAACTTTTAATTCCAATTGCGCTGCCAAAGCAAGGACAGTCCGAATAGTCTCCATGCGAGCAACCGGGGCAAAAGTTTCATTGAAGTCGATTCCGGGCTGTTGGGAATAACCCTTTGCCACAAGTCTTGCCTTGTGCTTTTGAATAGACCCATCTTCTTTGAATTTAGTCTTGTAGACCCATTTTAATCCAATCACTTCTTTTCCTTCTGGCAAGTCCATAAGCTCCCAAGTTTTGTTCTTTTCGATGGTGGTAATTTCTTCATCCATTGCCAATCTCCATACTTTTTCTTTGAAGGCTTCTTCAAAATGCTGTGGTTCACAAGCAAAAAGAGCCATATCACATGATTCATAAATGTCTCTTAAAGAACGCACCTTTCTTGGTGGTGATTCCGGACTTTCTTGACTTAAGGAACTTGTGGCTGGAAGTCTTGTAGGAGTTGAAGTTGGACTTGAATACTCTGGCTGCTCCTCCTGGCTTGTAGTTGGTTCAGAAAATTCATATGTCATTGGTGCTTGAGAAGTGTTTCCATCCCAGCTCCAAGCTGCCATTTCATCAAACACCACATCTCTTGAAATAATCAGCTTGTTTGTATTTGGATTGAACAACCGATATCCTTTCGACTCATCGCTATAGCCAATGAAGATGAGCTTTTCACCTTTCTCATCGAACTTTTCTCTGTCTTTGGATGGAATTAGAGAATATGCGATGCAGCCGAAAACTCTCAAGTGATCAATCACCGGCTTCCTTTTATTCCAAGCTTCAAACGGAGTCTTATTGCGAACAGCTTTTGTGGGAGATCGATTGAGGATATAAATTGCTGAATTAACAGCCTCGGCCCAAAACTTGTTGGGTAGTCCTTTGCCCTTTAACATACTCCGAGCCATCTCCGCAATGGTCCGATTTTTCCTCTCTGCAACGCCATTTTGCTGCGGACTTCTTCTAATAGTGAGCTGCCTCTGAATTCCATTTTCTTTGCAATAGTCCATGAATCGAGTATAGATAAATTCCCCTCCTCGGTCAGTCCGAAGAGTCTTAATTTCATGCCCACTCTGTTTTTCTGCAAGAGCTTTAAATTGAAGAAAAACAGAAAATGCCTCGGACTTTTGAGTAAGAAAGAAAATCCACATCATACGTGTATAATCATCAACAAAGAGAATAAAGTATCTTTTATCGGTGAGAGAGGGAGTCCTTGTAGGACCACATATATCAGAGTGAACCAGCTCCAGTGGGGCTTTTGCTCTCCATGAAGTTTTAGGAAATGGAAGTCTATGCATCTTCCCATAAATGCAACCTTCACAAATTTGATTTGTTCTTTCGATTTGAGGGAGTCCAATTACCATGTTACTTTGCTTGAGTAAATGCAGCCCTTTATTATTCAAGTGGCCATATCTCAAATGCCACAAGAACGTATTATCAAGACTTTCACTTTTGAAGGCAATTTTCTCGTCAAGTGGCATAACAAGTCGAAATACTTTATTTTTGCTCATTTCAACAATTGCCACTATGACATTATTCTTCTTATCAAAAATTCTGCATTTTCCATCATCAAAAATTACGGAATAGCCTTTTTGCAAGAGTTGTCCAACACTTAAGAGATTTTGAGTAAGATTTGGAATGTAAAGGACATCACCAATAAGCTTACTGTTACCTCCCTTTGTGCGGACAGAAATTACTCCTTTGCCTTCAGCACTTTGCAGCTTTCCATCTCCAAGTTTCACTTGCGAAGCAAAGTTCTGATCAAGCTCCACAAAGATATCACGATTCCCTGTCATGTGGTTGCTGCATCCACTGTCCAAGTACCAAACTTCCTGAGATTCTTGCTGGACATTCATGCAGGAAAAAAGTTGTTCGGGCTCATTTGTCGTGAAATTTGCTTCAGCACTTTCCTTTTTCTGTTGAAACCAGCAATCCCTTTGAGAGTGATTAGGATTTCTGCATTTCTTGCATTTGAATCGACAATCTTTTGTCTGGTGATTAGTCCTTTTGCAAATGCGGCAACTAGAGTTGTAATTACCAGCTCTTTGTTGCGGATTCCCAGATCTTTGTTGCTGATTTTCTCCTCTTTGATTTGCTTTGCCCTCACCTTCATTTTGGTTCGGCTGCCCGTTCATCTTCTTTTGGGATGACCCTCCTTTTTTCGCTTGCTCTTGCTTGTTTGCCTTGTTGTTGCTGAAATAGAGTTTGGATTGAAAAGCTTGGTCGATGGGTTGACTCGACGACCTGTTAATTCTCTGCTCATGTGCTTGGAGTGAACCCATTAGTTCAAATATAGTCATTTTTGACAAGTCTTTAGCTTCTTCTATTGCAGCAACACAATGGTCAAATTTTGGAGGTAAACTCCTGAGTATTTTCTCGATCACCTTTTTATCTTGAATGGCTTCACCATGACTTTTAATTTGATTGACAATCTCAGCAACTCTAGAGAGAAAATCTCTAATGCATTCACTTTCTTTCATTGATAAGTTATCAAAATCTCTCCACAAAGATTGTAGCTTTATGGAAACAATTTTTTCATTTCCTTGAAACTCATCTTTCAACACATCCCATGCTTCTTTTGCACTCTTTGCATTAAAAATTCTAGGATAGATTGATTTGCTTACCCCTTGTTTGATGTAGCGGAGTGCCGTTGCATCTTTTTTCTTGTTCTCCTTATGTTGCTTTTGTGCTGCTTGTGTCGCAACTTCTGGTTGATCTGGCACGCCTTTCTCCACAACTTCCCACACGTCTTCAGATACGAAAAAATTCTCCATTTCGCTACTCCAGTAGTCATAGTGTTCTCCTTCAAAGATAGGGACTTGACTTGGAGAATATCTAAACATGGTAGGGGCTGGAATTGATGCCATCGGTAGCACTAGGAAGGAAAATAAAGAATGAAGCGGATACTAAACCTGGCTCTGATACCAAATTTGTTGGGGACAGCGGAAGAGTGAGTGGATGTGTGATTGCAGGAAGAGTAAAAAGAGAAAAGAGAAAGTAATTTAAGGCGTTGGATATTTCATTCAGTAGAGGGCTGTGTTACAAAATTTGCTTTGGCTATTACAAGAAACCTTCTGCTACGGCACAAAGGCTTTGATCTAATTTTTTTGATAGCTGGTCGGTTGCTATCTAGCTGCTCACACTAATCCTTTATTTATACTTACAATTGGAAGCACCTAGAATAATTCCATTCTTTGCCGACTTGACTTCTACAATTACCAAGGTGATTAATGAACTTAATTATCTATTTGACTGACCATGCATGATCCCAATCTTTCCAGATTATTCCAACGTTCCAGATTATTCCACTCAAATTATCTCTCGGGAAAATACAAATTAACTTCTAACATGTATCACCTGATACCATTGACGAAAGTGGTTTAAAAGATATCCAAAAGATGTGCATGTGTCCACAGACATGTACCATAAAATCTACAATAGAAGTTGGGTCTGTCCAATCAAACTCAGAATTCTCCATATCTATGAAAAAAAAAAATGCTTCAATTACCTTCAAGTACAAGAATTCTTACCGAGTGTAAAACTAGTGTAAAAGGAACTTTAATTACCATTAAATTGTTCACGATGAATCCCAACTGGACCTTCAGCATTCGTCATCGAATAAAGCCCAGAATTATCTAAACCTATTGAAAAAAGACTAACTTCAAATGCAATAATTCGTATGAAGTGTAAGGCAAGTGTTAAAAAGTATATTAATTACCATACAATCTTGTATACTGTGGCGTGCGGCCCAAATCGCTTGAGTGATTGGTTGCATTATTCACTTCTATTCCCGGAGAATGGGGGACATGTCATGCAGACAGCAAGGGTGACCTCGGAGAAGACATATCAGCCTCGGACGGGCGATCAGAAGAGAGGATCGCCTATTCCAATGATCAATACACGATGCATATGGCTCAAAGTCAACAAAACTATTAGTCGCCCTTGGCCCAACCTTACTCCGTTTCTTTGCCAATCCAGTCACTCCCTCAGTTAGGGTGCATTCAAAATCTTTGGCCAACTCGAACTGCCTAGGGCAGAGTTCTAGCCGGTGGTATGTAAGTGTTTCAAAACAAATAACTGGTTCTTGGGACAAACGAACAGTGGTTTGATCCTTCAAAGAATCGGGGACAAGTCCCACCATCTTTTCGTTGTACGACTCACATATGATCTACAAAAATTGATTTTCAATAAGGCACAAAATTCATGAAAGAGAAAAACTCTGTGACCTCTCACTGTCTGGGATTTTCAATTCATCTCAATGTTTTTCTCTTCCCAATCATTTTCATTCCTAAAAACTTGCAAGAGTATACAAACTCGAGCGAAATTGAATGGAAAAAATTTACAGAACACTCAACAATCCAAATTAACCCACCTGCCTGTGAGTTAATTGGGATGTTGGAACTCTTATATGGCGATCCATCATTTCATCCCCATTTATCCTTGTGCTTTTCAGCCTTGGGGTACCCATCAGTAATTGCGGGGACCGACAATGGGGACAATGGGGATTATGTTCTTTGAGGAACGCAGTGGGAAACGAGAAATTGGCCATGACAGGGAAATTAAACTAGTAGAATCTAAGGGAAAGTGTGAAGGGATACAAATCTATGAACACACATGCATATATCTCTTTACACATAATGACCAAGAGAGATGATAGGATGGAGAGGGAGAGAGAAGAAGAACGTACCAGTTTGATGGCGTCGAGCGTGATAGTTTCAGGAGCAGCCGAGTAGAAACAGGAGCAGCCGAGTAGTGATTCTACGGCGAGGGCTTGTTGTGAGAGACTGAGATGAGAGATTTGTTTTGTTTGTTTGGAAATTGAATGGACCAATTAGATATCTTATTTACAAAACTGCCACCGAAATTTGTTGGGCCTTCTTCCATTGATTGTCTCCGGCTGGGCCTTTTAATTAATGTATGGAATGGGCCAACTTTTTCCATTTATTGGGCTAAAAAAAACTCCTAGTCACCAAATAAGAAAATTAGTGTTGTGCCCCTAAAATTTGGCCTTTTTGGGGTGCCCAAGGCCCAGGCCTCTTGGACCTTGGGGTTGGGCCGGCCCTGATTCTCTTTCACCCTCCTGAGAGTTTCTAACAAGTGAGCCAACAATGGAGCTCCCCATGCGTAGTCTTTAATACAAGGTATGTTCCCCATAATATTAAGGTACATGAGAGAGACATTATCCTCGTATGAGGCAGGCTCAATCATGCGCCCAATCACATAGAGCACAAAGGTGCGGGTATGATAATCAATCTTGTCGTCAGTCACTTATTCAGGAACTACCATGAACAAGTCTTTCAACATTGCCAACTTTACAGTTGATGGGCGGTCAGGATCAACGCAATCTGTCCCAAGAAATTTTTTACAAACTGCACTTGAAGTTTATCACTTCAAGTCACTGGCTTCCCATCTATGGGAAACCCAGTTATGTAAAACACGTCCACCAAACCAAGACAGATATCTTGGCCACCAATTTTGAAGACATAGTTCTATGGATCAAACAGATCCACCATAGAATTTAGAAAATCAACATCAACCCAGACCTTGTCGTTACCTATTGGTAATTCTTCGAATCCAGACCCTTCTAGACGTTCCCAGACTCTAGTATCAAGAACCCACCCCGCTAACAAGTTACCTCAGAATGTAAGATGTTCCTACTTGTTGGAGATGTTGGATGAAGAATGTTAAAGATAAACTTGTAAGGAGGCCGAAAGAGATTACGAAGTAGGAGAGGTGAATGGAACATTGAAACTTTATATTGAACAATCAAGCCTTTTCTCTCAAACAAAATGACTGGACAACATTCCTATTTATACAACTCATATATGAATGGTTCTAGACTCAAGATATTTCATACAATGATTTTTTTATTTTTTTGGTAATTCAACAAGTGACAAGTATCTAGACTCTTCCAAATAAAATATCTAGATATTTTGAACTACTCTTTAGTTCTTCTACACACATATAATTTTAAAGTCTTCTAGATATTATTCTAGAGCAAGGGGTTGGACTTGAATATCTCCATATGAGCTTTGTACATGGAATGGGCCAAAAAACTAAATGAAACTTATGCTAAGGAGATGGAGCTGTTACTAGAAGAGTTGGTCGCACCCACTTTGCCAACTGCGACAACTATCGGAGTGCTGGCCGGAGAGATCGACTTCAAGACCTTTTGCTGATATGTTGATTTTCTCGTATAAGTTTTGAATTACCTTGAAGTGAAGAAACTTGTTCAACTTAAGTTTTGAATCACCTTGAAGTGAAAGACTTGTTCTACAAGAATGTATTTCTGTAACTATACGTGGAGGTATGAATTGATGAGTTGACTCGGGCACACGATGTGAGACCACCCAAGACCTAGTTCTGATATCATATTAAATTTCTTGGAGGGTTCCAACCTAAAATCAATTGGCAATAGGTGGAGTAGTGTCACGACCCAACCCGACATGATATGGATCAATGACCGACCAGTGTAATTAAGTCACCTTAGGTCTAAAGTTGTAAACAGTTAAGAGAAGATTTATTTAAAACCCTTCATACTAGTTGCCAAAAGACTTAGGTTTTGAGATTTCAAATGTAGCTTCCTTTTTGTTTTTTTGTTTTTTTTTTTTTAAAGTTACCAACTTTCATATTGCGAAATATCCAGAGTTCTAACGTGCGGATGCAAAAAGTCTTGCGAGTACATAGATTATACAACTTACGTTGACATAGACCGGGACAAACCGGCTAACAAAAACTATCCTATATAACAGATCTTAAGCACAACAGCACATATGAACATATATATATATATACAACAAAAGAACTTCAACTTGAGGAGAAGCTTAGCCCATCTACGGCTGCTGACCTGAAAAGGGTTGTTTTGAAAATTCATAAGCTAAAGCTCGTGTGAAACATGACATATCGTACTCAAAGCTTAATTTGAAAAACTTCTTGAGAAAAAACAAGTTCTTTCTTCCATTCTCAAAACCATGCATCCTTGTTATGTCATGGATTCATCAACCCAAGTTAAATCGATAACATGGAATTTTATCATTTACAGGTTTAAGTAGAAAACCTTCTAGATATGCAAGATATCATATTATCTTTCTGTTCGTCGATTTCATGCATCTTTCATGAACAAGTTTCAATCAGAAATCTAGAGGAGCTACCTCTAGATAAAAGGGAATGACGTCAAACCATCAGGATATCTGATCAATATCCTCCAACCTTATTACTCCAATTCCACTTTGTCTTTTTACCGTCCTCAAGTAGGGACACATGTTCAGATGCATCGACAAGAAAATTACATATTCCTTTTCAGCATTACTTCATAAGAAATTCCTTTTTTCATTATAACATGCAAAGGTGATTTAGGCATTGAAAACAAGCATAGTAAAGACAGTGCATGTTTCACCTCTCGTGTAAAGACCCGGTATTTTTTTTAAATAATAATTATTATCAAAACAAAAATATTATTTTTCTTGTTAGTTTATTTAATGCGAAAAATTATTTATGTCGTCACACCAAATTTTATTCCGTAATTGTTTGTAAGCGCGCGCCCGACAACTGATTTTCATAGTGTGTGCCTGAGTTGCACCGTACCAAACCCAAACCATCCTCATCCTTCAATTTTCGGCAGAGAGGGAGGAGACAAATCCCTTCTTTTCCTCCTCAAATCCCTCACCATTAGACAACTCATGTTTGTTCATGAGTTAATACCTCCCATGCAAAAATCCAAAACCCTTTTAATATCCTTCCTTTCATTTATATTTTTGTTCCCAGCCTTCCTCCCATTTCGGCGGGGGGAGAGAGAGAGAGAGAGAGAGAGAGAGAGAAGAAAGGCAGCCGGCCATCCCACCGAGAGAGAGAGAAGAAAGGCAGCCGGCCATCCCACCGGTCACCACTACCTCCTACCTTAACCACCAAATATCTTTTGCCGCCATCACCTCCATCTCCGAACTCCTTCATCACCGAAACCTCCAACACTACCAGCCATCGCCACCGTGAACCTCCATCGCCACCGATTTCCGACCTCACCACGGTACACCTCCATAACCACCGGTTCGCACCGCCACCGATCAGCATCTCCCACCACCGAGCAACTCACCACCAGCCGGTCACCACCACCACTGGAGCCATCTCCACTGCCGTGCTCACCCGAGCTCCACCGCCGCTCCGACCCGCCACCGAATCACTCCGAAACCCGTTTCGCCGGACGAGAGGTAGTCCGGAACTCACCTCCCTAAATATATATATATATATACATATATTTTGTTCTATATTGATTTTAGCGCTCGATGTGATTGTATTCGGACTCGACGTCGCCGAAAAAAGCTCACTGTTCCGTACGAAATATATATGTAGGAAACCACTGTCTCGTTTTTCTTCTTTTCTTTTCGAAACATGGCAGTACTGGATTTGAAACCTTAGGTAAATTAATCATGATTTAACCCATTATGTTTGAATAACTTATAGTTAACCCCTAGCGAATAAGAAAAATATATTACAAGCCCTTATGTTAAATGGTTTCGTTTCAATGTTAGATTACTCGCATAATTAAATTGTTCGCAAGATAAATTCTATAGCATGATTAAATTTTATCGCATGCTTAGGTGTTGTTAGCATGTTAGCATTTTTAGTTGAAATGTTAAATTGTGTGCAATATTGTTGTATTGATAGAATGGACAAATAGGTTCCCAGGATTGGTTGCGATGTGCGGATTTAACTTACTAGACGTGAAAATAGGATTAATGGAAAAGAAAATAAAGTGAGAGACTGAGATTTGGATTCCGGGCTTGGAACCCCGTGGTGATATATTGATTGGTGGTGAACTTGAGAATTATTGGTTTACGAAACCCTGGGTACGGCATGGTGATGGTCGGCTCTCGGATATTGGGACGGGTCATAAGGGAGGTATTGTGCTTGTGTCACAACCCGGGCTCGAATGTGCTCGCGTGCGCATCCGGTGAAGTTTTATCCGATACTTATGGTCGCGGATGGGATACCGGGTATATAACTTAGGTATCTTTCATCCGGATCTGGAAAAGGGGAGTCGGACCACACCAGTGTTTGTGCCAGAGGTTATGGGTAGGAACGGATCTGTGGATAAGATCTGAGATTTCACATAGGTTAAAGGATAGTAATGAAAGAAAAGTTGATTGTTCTCCTTTTGTTATTTTTAATGCATGTTAATTATATTCCTATTGCTTGTAAGTTATGGGTTCGGGTGGGTTTTGGCTATTGAGCGTCATCGCTCGCGGTACTATGTTACCCTGGTGACTCGAACGCCAGGTACCGAAGATGGAACAGAAGTGTCGTACGATTCGATCGAGTTCAATCCTATTGAGGAAGAAGCTGAAAACTTTGGTTTCCGTGTGCATAGTTGCTCTGATTAATTTAAGTCGACTTTATTTTGGAAGCTTCTAAGTTTATTTGGAAAAATGTAATATTTTGATTTATTCAAAATGGTTGTAATATAATGACATATGCTTTTGAAATGGTGATGTAGTAAATTTGTGAATTTCTTTTGTGAAAATAATTTGTTTTAAAATATTTTTAATGTCTCCGAATTTTCGGGGCGTTACAAATGGTATCAGAGCTTTAGGTTGAAACCTCCGGCCTTGGGTAGATTGGGTAGATCACTTTCCAAGAGTGTTATCCTGGGTAGTTAAGCGTGAAACTTTTCTATTATCTTAGCTACTATAAAATTTTATTTTAAAAAGTGGAATATAATTATGTTAGTAGCTGCCGTCCGAATCAACTCCAGCAAAGTATTGAAGTTCGCAATCCCAAGAAAGAGATAGAAGAACTTGTTCATCTTGTATACGTAAAGCCGATCAACGCGGTCAAGAAGTTCTAGTTTCAAGACAATGAGATAGACCCTGACAAGCGTGGGAGGAAAGACTGAGGTTGACGAAGAAACTACCAAGGAGATTGAGTACCTTCTGAACGAGGATCTTCCTTACCCTTCTGGACTACGTTCAAAGATAGGTTGGAAAGGGTAGGGCCATTGTGAGAACGTACCGTGAGAAAACTTAAGTCTTGCATGTATGACTAGCACTTAGGGCTAATTGTAGTAATCACGTGTTTGGCCTAGTGCACTTTCTGCATAGATACGTGGTACTTTTTGCATAAATACTTTCAATTGTTTTGTAAAAAAAAAAAAAAAAAAGGTGTTTTGTTTTTTTTTTAAAAAAAAAAAAGGAAAAGGGAATATTTGCATGTCATTGTATAGAAAAATTCAAAATTTGTTTTATTCTTGCAACTTCAAGATCCTTACCATGATTTCGTAGTTAGAACCCCTAACCCTAACTTCGTGTAAACCCAATGCCAATGTCAATACCACCCACATCAACAATGCTTACGTCAATGCCAAGGTCAACACGAAAAGAAGCCCCATGTGATACCAAGTAATATTGGATTGTGCAACTTGTTCGAGCGATCGTTGTTATATATGTACTGACACCCCCAACCTCAAGAGTTGTGCACCTCTCAAGCCCATGGATCAAGGGATAAGAGCATAATGTAATCACAATTCTGCAAACGTCGGCTGCCAACGCCCTACAGAGAGCTTACTCCAACAATTGGGGGATTGTAGTTTAAGCAAGATGAAAAGCTGCTGGGAATAACCAACACCGGAGAAGATGGTGGGTTGCATTGCTCGGTGTTTTACCTGATCCAGAGAAAGGTCAACAACTAGGGAGATGTGATCTAAGCAACCAAATCTATAATAATGTTGACATAGATTCTGTTTGAAGCCCAATTGCTAAGAAGATAATTTCGGATACCATGAAGTCAGTTAGGACCCAAGCCATCCTTAACCTAAAACAGGGAACCCCAAGCGTAACTTGGAATACGACGCATCTCATACAACTACCACGACGTGCCTCATCCTTTGTCCATATAAGCAAGACAAGGAACAAGATTATCATAGGATTCAACGGAAACCATAAAAGTTAAAACTCTCAAGCCTATGTTTGACTCGCGACATATGGATTATAGGAATGGTAGAGTTTGACTTCAATTTGGGCATGGAACAGCTACCGCCCCTTGCACCGCTATCAATTGCTATCAGAGATGTGAAGATTCAATTTCTACGAGGGTGGTTGTATATTTTTTTAAGGGGGATAGAAGAGCTATAGACTATTATTCATTTTAATCCTCTTTCTCATTCGAATGATTGTACCCTAACTAGTCGTTGTTTTGGATCTCTTTTGACTCCTCTTAAAATCATTTATTATGACTCTTCATTGCTAGAGCTGCAAAACCAACTAAACCCCAAATCGTTGAACTCCTTGTATAATTCAAACACTTAATTCTTGTGGCGTTTTCTTGTGAGATTGGTTCCTAAAGATCATCTTGTTCCGACCTTTCTTAATTTGCCTAGATTTGATTGTGAAGCCAACAGTTTACTCAATTATGAGTCTATCGTTCCCGACCCTTCACATACTACATGCTTAGAGCAATCCTCCTCTAATTTGGCCAATATACTAGCAGCAATTTTAAGTAATTCTCGTCACTTGTCGTATAGGGATACTTCACAACTTTCAATTCTTTTGATAGCCCATCAAGATATGTCTTTGACCTTTCAAAACTCTAATTCGCAAACCTAGTTTGATTCTCAATGTTGGAGCTGTCAAGTCCTTGAACACATATTGTTGCTATGTTCATTTTTTTTTTTTTTTTTTGGACTTTGTGTATTGCCTTGAGCTAGTAAGATCCAATTGTCGTTCTATCAATGACTTTATACTCGTAAAGTTATAACGAGAACTAAGATCGTTGAAATTCTCTTGAATTCTAAACACTTAAATCTCACGACTCTTTTTGTTTGGGAGTTGTGTGCCCTAAAAAAAAAAAAAAATGTTCAACTTCCTTGTACTCGATCAGTAGATCATATTCGTATAGTCTCAATAGCATACTAAGTTATTGGTACTGTCATCAGCTGTGTGTATATTCTCAATTGTTCTTTTAATTGCCTGTACAAGGGTCATTCACAGCATATCTTTAATACCTCTCAAATGTTTTTAACATCATTTTGTTCTCTCCAGATTCTTTAATTTGTGAATCAAATTCGAAATTGAATTGTAAAATTCTTGTGCAATCAAGCTATTAAATTCTTGAGATACTCTTCTTTATCCATTTATTTATTTATTTTCGTACGTCAAAATTTGTCTTCTTTCTTTACAGTCTTTCAGATTCGGGAATCATTTCGTGCTAACTTCTTGAGCCACTAAGAATAAATCCTTGGAATCTCAATAGTAGGAATAATCTCTTGAGCCATTTGAACGTTTTTGTAAGTTGAAAACCCTCTCATGTTGATACGCTTGGATGTTTGATTTGAAAAACATGTGACCAATACAGTATCAAAACGGATACCTTGTTCAGCCCCCATCCCTTAATCTCGAACTTATTTTCTGTAGATTCGATCACTTCTTGAGAACCCTTAGTCATCTCATTGCAATGTTTTGCAAGTCAGGTTCCAGTTAATCATTTAAACTTAATACATTGTTATCATAACAATGTGACTCTTTGTTCCATCTGTATTGAGTTAGTCTTTGATTAACATGATGCTAGCCGCTGTTGATCCTCAAAACTTCCTATACCTTTGACTCTTGGAGGAGGATCTACTGTAGTTCTAATTGGTGCTTTTAACCTTCAAACTTTTTGACTCATGTTTGAAACCGCTTGAAAATTTTTGGACTTTTCTCCTTTCTTTTTGGGAGAAGAGTATCATCGACCTTCTAAACGACAAGAATCAAACTTTCAAGAACTGATCAAGGAAGGCGATAAGCTGACGACATACAATCACTCAAAGCATATACAAGAGTTACGCCAACAAGAGGACATGACCATAGACTTTCAATGTACTTTTTGTTCAAGCCGCGCCGTGGGATCATTTGAAGTGTCAAGAAAGGGAAGTTCTCTCCTCCCTGCATTGGTACGTTTGAGATCTTGGAGCAAATTGGAGAAGTAGCCTATCGCCTAACTTTACCACCGCAGATCACTAAAATTCACGTCATCTTTTACGTTTCTATGCTGCGGAAAGATATGACCAATTCCACCCACGTGTTCAACTGGGGAAAGTCGCACTGAATGAGGATACGACTTTTGAAGAGCAGCTGGTGGAAGTTCGGGATCATGGAAAAATGGTTACCCGAGTGAGAACAATCAAATAAGTCTGGATCATATGAAGACATCGAGGACTGGAGGAATCGACTGGGGGACAAGAAAACACGATTCGTGCCAACTACTGATAATTGCATTTGCAAGAGAGTACGCTTAAATTTCGAGGACGAAATTATTTTAAGGGGGATAGATTGTAAAGACCCGGTATTTTTTTTAAATAATAATTATTATCAAAACAAAAATATTATTTTTCTTGTTAGTTTATTTAATGCGAAAAATTATTTATGTCGTCACACCAAATTTTATTCCGTAATTGTTTGTAAGCGCGCGCCCGACAACTGATTTTCATAGTGTGTGCCTGAGTTGCACCGAACCAAACCCAAACCATCCTCATCCTTCAATTTTCGGCAGAGAGGGAGGAGACAAATCCCTTCTTTTCCTCCTCAAATCCCTCACCATTAGACAACTCATGTTTGTTCATGAGTTAATACCTCCCATGCAAAAATCCAAAACCCTTTTAATATCCTTCCTTTCATTTATATTTTTGTTCCCAGCCTTCCTCCCATTTCGGCGGGGGGGGGGGGGGGGGGGGGGGGGGAGAGAGAGAGAGAGAGAGAGAGAGAGAGAAGAAAGGCAGCCGGCCATCCCACCGGTCACCACTACCTCCTACCTTAACCACCAAATATCTTTTGCCGCCATCACCTCCATCTCCGAACTCCTTCATCACCGAAACCTCCAACACTACCAGCCATCGCCACCGTGAACCTCCATCGCCACCGATTTCCGACCTCACCACGGTACACCTCCATAACCACCGGTTCGCACCGCCACCGATCAGCATCTCCCACCACCGAGCAACTCACCACCAGCCGGTCATCACCACCACTGGAGCCATCTCCACTGCCGTGCTCACCCGAGCTCCACCGCCGCTCCGACCCGTCACCGAATCACTCCGAAACCCGTTTCGCCGGACGAGAGGTAGTCCGCAACTCACCTCCCTAAAATATATATATATATATATATATACATATATTTTGTTCTATATTGATTTTAGCGCTCGATGTGATTGTATTCGGACTCGACGTCGCCGAAAAAAGCTCACTGTTCCGTACGAAATATATATGTAGGAAACCACTGTCTCGTTTTTCTTTCTTTTCTTTTCGAAACATGGCAGTACTGGATTTGAAACCTTAGGTAAATTAATCATGATTTAACCCATTATGTTTGAATAACTTATAGTTAACCCCTAGCGAATAAGAAAAATATATTACAAGCCCTTATGTTAAATGGTTTCGTTTCAATGTTAGATTACCCGCATAATTAAATTGTTCGCAAGATAAATTCTATAGCATGATTAAATTTTATCGCATGCTTAGGTGTTGTTAGCATGTTAGCATTTTTAGTTGAAATGTTAAATTGTGTGCAATATTATTGTATTGATAGAATGGACAAATAGGTTCCCGGGATTGGTTGCGATGTGCGGATTTAACTTACTAGACGTGAAAATAGGATTAATGGAAAAGAAAATAAAGTGAGAGACTGAGATTTGGATTCCGGGCTTGGAACCCCGTGGTGATATATTGATTGGTGGTGAACTTGAGAATTATTGGTTTACGAAACCCTGGGTACGGCATGGTGATGGTCGGCTCTCGGATATTGGGACGGGTCATAAGGGAGGTATTGTGCTTGTGTCACAACCCGGGCTCGAATGTGCTCGCGTGCGCATCCGGTGAAGTTTTATCCGATACTTATGGTCGCGGATGGGATACCGGGTATATAACTTAGGTATCTTTCATCCGGATCTGGAAAAGGGGAGTCGGACCACACCAGTGTTTGTGCCAGAGGTTATGGGTAGGAACGGATCTGTGGATAAGATCTGAGATTTCACATAGGTTAAAGGATAGTAATGAAAGAAAAGTTGATTGTTCTCCTTTTGTTATTTTTAATGCATGTTAATTATATTCCTATTGCTTGTAAGTTATGGGTTCGGGTGGGTTTTGGCTATTGAGCGTCATCGCTCACGGTACTCTGTTACCCTGGTGACTCGAACGCCAGGTACCGAAGATGGAACAGAAGTGTCGTACGATTCGATCGAGTTCAATCCTATTGAGGAAGAAGCTGAAAACTTTGGTTTCCGTGCGCATAGTTGCTCTGATTAATTTAAGTCGACTTTATTTTGGAAGCTTCTAAGTTTATTTGGAAAAATGTAATATTTTGATTTATTCGAAATGGTTGTAATATAATGACATATGCTTTTGAAATGGTGATGTAGTAAATTTGTGAATTTCTTTTGTGAAAATAATTTGTTTTAAAATATTTTTAATGTCTCCGAATTTTCGGGGCGTTACAAATGGTATCAGAGCTTTAGGTTCAAACCTCCGGCCTTGGGTAGATTGGGTAGATCACTTTCCAAGAGTGTTATCCTGGGTAGTTAAGCGTGAAACTTTTCTATTATCTTAGCTACTATAAAATTTTATTTTAAAAAGTGGAATATAATTATGTTAGTAGCTGCCGTCCGAATCAACTCCAGCAAAGTATTGAAGTTCGCAATCCCAAGAAAGAGATAGAAGAACTTGTTCATCTTGTATACGTAAAGCCGATCAACGCGGTCAAGAAGTTCTAGTTTCAAGACAATGAGATAGACCCTGACAAGCGTGGGAGGAAAGACTGAGGTTGACGAAGAAACTACCAAGGAGATTGAGTACCTTCTGAACGAGGATCTTCCTTACCCTTCTGGACTAAGTTCAAAGATAGGTTGGAAAGGGTAGGGCCATTGTGAGAACGTACCGTGAGAAAACTTAAGTCTTGCATGTATGACTAGCACTTAGGGCTAATTGTAGTAATCACGTGTTTGGCCTAGTGCACTTTCTGCATAGATACGTGGTACTTTTTGCATAAATACTTTCAATTGTTTTGTAAAAAAAAAAAAAGGTGTTTTGTTTTTTTTTTTAAAAAAAAAAAAAAGGAAAAGGGAATATTTGCATGTCATTGTATAGAAAAATTCAAAATTTGTTTTATTCTTGCAACTTCAAGATCCTTACCATGATTTCGTAGTTAGAACCCCTAACCCTAACTTCGTGTAAACCCCAATGCCAATGTCAATACCACCCACATCAACAATGCTTACGTCAATGCCAAGGTCAACACGAAAAGAAGCCCCATGTGATACCAAGTAATATTGGATTGTGCAACTTGTTCGAGCGATCGTTGTTATATATGTACTGACACCCCCAACCTCAAGAGTTGTGCACCTCTCAAGCCCATGGATCAAGGGATAAGAGCATAATGTAATCACAATTCTGCAAACGTCGGCTGCCAACGCCCTACAGAGAGCTTACTCCAACAATTGGGGGATTGTAGTTTAAGCAAGATGAAAAGCTGCTGGGAATAACCAACACCGGAGAAGATGGTGGGTTGCATTGCTCGGTGTTTTACCTGATCCAGAGAAAGGTCAACAACTAGGGAGATGTGATCTAAGCAACCAAATCTATAATAATGTTGACATAGATTCTGTTTGAAGCCCAATTGCTAAGAAGATAATTTCGGATACCATGAAGTCAGTTAGGACCCAAGCCATCCTTAACCTAAAACAGGGAACCCCAAGCGTAACTTGGAATACGACGCATCTCATACAACTACCACGACGTGCCTCATCCTTTGTCCATATAAGCAAGACAAGGAACAAGATTATCATAGGATTCAACGGAAACCATAAAAGTTAAAACTCTCAAGCCTATGTTTGACTCGCGACATATGGATTATAGGAATGGTAGAGTTTGACTTCAATTTGGGCATGGAACAGCTACCGCCCCTTGCACCGCTATCAATTGCTATCAGAGATGTGAAGATTCAATTTCTACGAGGGTGGTTGTATATTTTTTTAAGGGGGATAGAAGAGCTATAGACTATTATTCATTTTAATCCTCTTTCTCATTCGAATGATTGTACCCTAACTAGTCGTTGTTTTGGATCTCTTTTGACTCCTCTTAAAATCATTTATTATGACTCTTCATTGCTAGAGCTGCAAAACCAACTAAACCCCAAATCGTTGAACTCCTTGTATAATTCAAACACTTAATTCTTGTGGCGTTTTCTTGTGAGATTGGTTCCTAAAGATCATCTTGTTCCGACCTTTCTTAATTTGCCTAGATTTGATTGTGAAGCCAACAGTTTACTCAATTATGAGTCTATCGTTCCCGACCCTTCACATACTACATGCTTAGAGCAATCCTCCTCTAATTTGGCCAATATACTAGCAGCAATTTTAAGTAATTCTCGTCACTTGTCGTATAGGGATACTTCACAACTTTCAATTCTTTTGATAGCCCATCAAGATATGTCTTTGACCTTTCAAAACTCTAATTCGCAAACCTAGTTTGATTCTCAATGTTGGAGCTGTCAAGTCCTTGAACACATATTGTTGCTATGTTCATTTTTTTTTTTTGGACTTTGTGTATTGCCTTGAGCTAGTAAGATCCAATTGTCGTTCTATCAATGACTTTATACTCGTAAAGTTATAACGAGAACTAAGATCGTTGAAATTCTCTTGAATTCTAAACACTTAAATCTCACGACTCTTTTTGTTTGGGAGTTGTGTGCCCTAAAAAAAAAAAAAAAAATGTTCAACTTCCTTGTACTCGATCAGTAGATCATATTCGTATAGTCTCAATAGCATACTAAGTTATTGGTACTGTCATCAGCTGTGTGTATATTCTCAATTGTTCTTTTAATTGCCTGTACAAGGGTCATTCACAGCATATCTTTAATACCTCTCAAATGTTTTTAACATCATTTTGTTCTCTCCAGATTCTTTAATTTGTGAATCAAATTCGAAATTGAATTGTAAAATTCTTGTGCAATCAAGCTATTAAATTCTTGAGATACTCTTCTTTATCCATTTATTTATTTATTTTCGTACGTCAAAATTTGTCTTCTTTCTTTACAGTCTTTCAGATTCGGGAATCATTTCGTGCTAACTTCTTGAGCCACTAAGAATAAATCCTTGGAATCTCAATAGTAGGAATAATCTCTTGAGCCATTTGAACGTTTTTGTAAGTTGAAAACCCTCTCATGTTGATACGCTTGGATGTTTGATTTGAAAAACATGTGACCAATACAGTATCAAAACGGATACCTTGTTCAGCCCCCATCCCTTAATCTCGAACTTATTTTCTGTAGATTCGATCACTTCTTGAGAACCCTTAGTCATCTCATTGCAATGTTTTGCAAGTCAGGTTCCAGTTAATCATTTAAACTTAATACATTGTTATCATAACAATGTGACTCTTTGTTCCATCTGTATTGAGTTAGTCTTTGATTAACATGATGCTAGCCGCTGTTGATCCTCAAAACTTCCTATACCTTTGACTCTTGGAGGAGGATCTACTGTAGTTCTAATTGGTGCTTTTAACCTTCAAACTTTTTGACTCATGTTTGAAACCGCTTGAAAATTTTTGGACTTTTCTCCTTTCTTTTTGGGAGAAGAGTATCATCGACCTTCTAAACGACAAGAATCAAACTTTCAAGAACTGATCAAGGAAGGCGATAAGCTGACGACATACAATCACTCAAAGCATATACAAGAGTTACGCCAACAAGAGGACATGACCATAGACTTTCAATGTACTTTTTGTTCAAGCCGCGCCGTGGGATCATTTGAAGTGTCAAGAAAGGGAAGTTCTCTCCTCCCTGCATTGGTACGTTTGAGATCTTGGAGCAAATTGGAGAAGTAGCCTATCGCCTAACTTTACCACCGCAGATCACTAAAATTCACGTCATCTTTTACGTTTCTATGCTGCGGAAAGATATGACCAATTCCACCCACGTGTTCAACTGGGGAAAGTCGCACTGAATGAGGATACGACTTTTGAAGAGCAGCTGGTGGAAGTTCGGGATCATGGAAAAATGGTTACCCGAGTGAGAACAATCAAATAAGTCTGGATCATATGAAGACATCGAGGACTGGAGGAATCGACTGGGGGACAAGAAAACACGATTCGTGCCAACTACTGATAATTGCATTTGCAAGAGAGTACGCTTAAATTTCGAGGACGAAATTATTTTAAGGGGGATAGATTGTAAAGACCCGGTATTTTTTTTAAAAATAATTATTATCAAAACAAAAATATTATTTTTCTTGTTAGTTTATTTAATGCGAAAAATTATTTATGTCGTCACACCAAATTTTATTCCGTAATTGTTTGTAAGCGCGCGCCCGACAACTGATTTTCATAGTGTGTGCCTGAGTTGCACCGAACCAAACCCAAACCATCCTCATCCTTCAATTTTCGGCAGAGAGGGAGGAGACAAATCCCTTCTTTTCCTCCTCAAATCCCTCACCATTAGACAACTCATGTTTGTTCATGAGTTAATACCTCCCATGCAAAAATCCAAAACCCTTTTAATATCCTTCCTTTCATTTATATTTTTGTTCCCAGCCTTCCTCCCATTTCGGCGGGGGGGGGGGGGGGGGGGGGGGAGAGAGAGAGAGAGAGAGAGAGAGAGAGAGAAGAAAGGCAGCCGGCCATCCCACCGGTCACCACTACCTCCTACCTTAACCACCAAATATCTTTTGCCGCCATCACCTCCATCTCCGAACTCCTTCATCACCGAAACCTCCAACACTACCAGCCATCGCCACCGTGAACCTCCATCGCCACCGATTTCCGACCTCACCACGGTACACCTCCATAACCACCGGTTCGCACCGCCACCGATCAGCATCTCCCACCACCGAGCAACTCACCACCAGCCGGTCATCACCACCACTGGAGCCATCTCCACTGCCGTGCTCACCCGAGCTCCACCGCCGCTCCGACCCGTCACCGAATCACTCCGAAACCCGTTTCGCCGGACGAGAGGTAGTCCGCAACTCACCTCCCTAAATATATATATATATATATACATATATTTTGTTCTATATTGATTTTAGCGCTCGATGTGATTGTATTCGGACTCGACGTCGCCGAAAAAAGCTCACTGTTCCGTACGAAATATATATGTAGGAAACCACTGTCTCGTTTTTCTTTCTTTTCTTTTCGAAACATGGCAGTACTGGATTTGAAACCTTAGGTAAATTAATCATGATTTAACCCATTATGTTTGAATAACTTATAGTTAACCCCTAGCGAATAAGAAAAATATATTACAAGCCCTTATGTTAAATGGTTTCGTTTCAATGTTAGATTACCCGCATAATTAAATTGTTCGCAAGATAAATTCTATAGCATGATTAAATTTTATCGCATGCTTAGGTGTTGTTAGCATGTTAGCATTTTTAGTTGAAATGTTAAATTGTGTGCAATATTATTGTATTGATAGAATGGACAAATAGGTTCCCGGGATTGGTTGCGATGTGCGGATTTAACTTACTAGACGTGAAAATAGGATTAATGGAAAAGAAAATAAAGTGAGAGACTGAGATTTGGATTCCGGGCTTGGAACCCCGTGGTGATATATTGATTGGTGGTGAACTTGAGAATTATTGGTTTACGAAACCCTGGGTACGGCATGGTGATGGTCGGCTCTCGGATATTGGGACGGGTCATAAGGGAGGTATTGTGCTTGTGTCACAACCCGGGCTCGAATGTGCTCGCGTGCGCATCCGGTGAAGTTTTATCCGATACTTATGGTCGCGGATGGGATACCGGGTATATAACTTAGGTATCTTTCATCCGGATCTGGAAAAGGGGAGTCGGACCACACCAGTGTTTGTGCCAGAGGTTATGGGTAGGAACGGATCTGTGGATAAGATCTGAGATTTCACATAGGTTAAAGGATAGTAATGAAAGAAAAGTTGATTGTTCTCCTTTTGTTATTTTTAATGCATGTTAATTATATTCCTATTGCTTGTAAGTTATGGGTTCGGGTGGGTTTTGGCTATTGAGCGTCATCGCTCACGGTACTATGTTACCCTGGTGACTCGAACGCCAGGTACCGAAGATGGAACAGAAGTGTCGTACGATTCGATCGAGTTCAATCCTATTGAGGAAGAAGCTGAAAACTTTGGTTTCCGTGCGCATAGTTGCTCTGATTAATTTAAGTCGACTTTATTTTGGAAGCTTCTAAGTTTATTTGGAAAAATGTAATATTTTGATTTATTCGAAATGGTTGTAATATAATGACATATGTTTTTGAAATGGTGATGTAGTAAATTTGTGAATTTCTTTTGTGAAAATAATTTGTTTTAAAATATTTTTAATGTCTCCGAATTTTCGGGGCGTTACATCTCGTCCTGCCGACGCAGCTAAGGCTAGACGTGTCCTACTGGTTCACCCTCGCACACCCGAACCTAAACATAAAGTAAAACCAAAGTCAAACATCGACCAACTAAGACGTTAAAAGTCAAAAGAAAAGGAATTAGTCAAAAAGAATGAGTATAAAAAATATAATTACTTCTCAAAGGGTAAAATAGTCTATTAACCTTTAATATAGAAGACTCAAACTATTTTAATCAACTTAAAATGAAAAATCAGATCCAAAAGTAAAAATTCAAAGAAAATTAATGTAAAAGATTAACTTCACCGGTTAATATAAGAAAATGGTAGTTTAGGCACAAAATGGCCCTAAGGGCAAAATAGTAACTTAAACTCCCCTTTTTTTTTTTTTTGTAAACACTTTGGTACATGCCGCACTATGCCAAATCTTGTGCATGCATGATTTTAGGATAGTAGAAAACTTATTCAGTCGATAGGAGGTGTCGGGGTTCGTTTTTGGTATCAAACGTCCATTTATCGCCAAACGATGTACTCGACTTAAGTAATCAATTTAAAAATTCAAAATACAACTTAATATAAAGAAAAGAATAAAAGAATAAGACATGCAAGGTCACAAGAAATTTGTATACATATAATAAAATTTTAGACTAGTTTTAAAACCGACAGCATAACGGCTTAACCAAATGCAATATCATAATTTATTTGAGACTAAAAACTAAAATTTAGGTTTTGATCTTAAAAGTAAAATGTTCACTTAAATCATAAAAATTCGGAGAAAATTAGTTCATAATACAAAATTTCCCAAAAATGACTACAAACTACTCAAAATAGGAGAAATTGCTACCTTTTAACAAAAAGAGTAGAACTCACTCATTTTTAATCCAATCAAAGTAATACTAGTCCCCAAAGTTAACTAATCCATAGATGCAACTCCAGAAAAAATAATATAGCGACTCTCTTTACAAAACAAAAGCATAAATCTCAAAACAAAAGGGGTATTTCCAGATTCGTCCTACACTGGACAGCTTGCAGAAAAAAAATCATAACTTATTCATTTTAAACCCGTTTCAGTTGATTCCAGCGGCTAACTCTTCCCAACAAAAAGATCTACAACTTACGTGAAGGAACCCAGTAAAAATTCGTAGCTTAAAAGAGTAAAAAATGGCAAAAACTGAAGCTCAGAAAATCTGTCTTAGAACTACAACATGTCTTAGCATCCCTTTTGGCTTGCATGCAAACCAAATCAGTTAAGATTCAACAAAATAAGATAGAAAACAGAAGAGACAAACTGTACCTAAGCTTTTTCTCTCTCTTCCTAAGCTCTCTCTCTCACTCTCGGACTTCCCTCTCTCTCTCTCTCTACAATTTCTTTTCTTTTGTTTTGTAAAATGCCACAATCACGCAGACCATATCTTTTATATGTGCAAGAGAAATGGTAGTGGGTCAAGACAGGTGTCCTAGATTTGGACACATGTTGTATATTCCGGCCACTTGGCCATGCAAAAATTCAGTGCGTAGGCTCGCGCGCGCCTACAAAAACTGTCCGGGATTCGACCTCAGAAAAATACCAAATTCGCAGAAAAATACCAAATTCGCACCGTAGACTAATTAGAAAATTTTAATTATCGTTCTACTCTCAGAATTTTAAGGAAAAATCCAAAACCTCGAAATTTTAATTCAGCAAGCCTCTCGACTTCGAAACGTGCTTTCGGTCTGATTCGCGGTCGATACACAATGCCAGCCAGAATCGGGTGACGTTCTACTTTCGATACTGGATTCCTGGACTAGTTCAATTTAAATCGTTCGGAAATCATTTCTAAGCTATCCACAAGGTTGTCTGGAAGTACCGTCACGACTAACTTATTCATTATTCGATAACACCTAATCATAATCGTATTATCTGGGTGAGAGTCCTCACAAGTAGCCTCTAGATTTTATTAACCAAGATTATGTGACTTAGATGAGTGATGTGGGACAAGGCTAACACTATACAACACTCGTCCTTTTTCATTCTTTTCAAAAATGTTGGTCTAAGAACGACTACAGAAAAATGCGGGCCATTCAACTTTCTGTGTTTGAGATTTCTTAATTTTTTTTGACCTTTTTTGAAACTTCTTGTTCATCTTCTCTAGTGAGGTTCTTTTAGCATCTGGTCAATATTTTAGGAGAATCCATTAGTTTTAATGAGAGAAACCCAGAATAAAAAAATGATAACTTAATTTAAAAAGTTCTCGAAGTACTGATCGAATAAGCCAAAATAAGCTAGAAACTTGCATCGATATTGTACTAAATTTTAAAATGTACTTGTCATCGCGCTTTTTATTCTTTTACTGAGACGAATTATTCAACTAAAATTTGACCCATATATCACAATGAAAAATTTAAAAAAAAAAAAAAAGCCAAAGATTTAGTGAAACCAATCGTTTTATAGCCTACCATACTCTAAATTAACGGTCCGAAATTTGCGTTCTCTCTCTCTCTCTCTCTCTCTGCGTTCTCTCTCTCTCTCTCTCTCTCTCTCTCTCTCTCTCTCTTTTCTGTGTGTGTGTGCGCGCGTGTTTGTGTGTGTGCATATCTAGCAAATCTCTTCTTCATGGTTTCTTGGGCAAATCCAGTACTGTTTCTCTCTCTGCATTTTTTGTTGTTGTGCTAGCTTGTGGGGATGTTGCCATGAGCACAACAACAATTCACGTCCAGGAAAAGAGAAAAAGACCGATCAACGATCCGCATCCAACTCCATTGAGGATCAAAGAGGACTCCCATGTTATCAAAAAACCATCATTTTCCTCGCAAAAACAAACCCGGTCGCCAAAGCTTTGCGGCCTAATCACTAACGCCCCTCCTCCCAAAATCATCCACGCGAGTGCCCGGGAATTCAAGACCCTGGTTCAAAGATTGACCGGCCTTTCGCGGCCTAATGAAGTAATCAAAAATGGGAAAAGGCCCACGAACGACGTCGATGTTGATCACCGTTGTAAAGGGTCCTCCTCATCTTTCAATCCAATCCATGAGTGTTATTTGACTTCTCATCCATATTTGGTTGACATGCCCTATCCATATTTGGGTCATGACATACCAAATTATTTGACGGATTTGTCCTTGAGTCTTGTACCAAATTCGACGTGTTTGTCCTTATCTCCTCTGCCTGTGTATACATATGCTGAGACAATCTCTTTCTCCACATTGCCAAACATTGGAAGCTCGATATCGCCTGTTAGGAATGAATTTCTAGATATTGGAACGATAAATAATGGATTCTGACTTTGAACGACAGAGAGTGTTGGCCTGGTGTGCTCAAGGGTAAAAGATGGAATTTCCTTATTATGGAAGAGATGAAGAGATTGAAACAGGAAGAGTTGGTCCCCAGATAATATGATTTTATAATTTCCTTATTTATTTTATTTTCATTGTTTCGTTCCTTTTTATTTTTTATTTTATTTTTCTCTTTTGGTTATGTGTTTATTATTGTATAAGAAGATTGGTTGGCTTTATAACAATTTGAACAAAAAAAGAGAGGAAACACTAGATGGTTAATTTGTTTTTCTCTTCTGTGGATGTGATTGTTTAATGTTTATGCTTACCCTAGCTCCAATTCTAGAGTACAGTTAATTTGGACTATCTTGATTATATTCCTTAACTTGCATTATTTTTAGCATTAATAATTTTTTAAGATGTTAAGGTGTTTTACTTTGCTAATTCTCTCGATGAGACGAATTAGAAAATTAAGAAGATAATGGACCAATTTTAAGGATGGTTTACAAAGGCAAAAAAAAAAAAAAAAAATGATTGTTATCGTCTTTATTGATCCTTTTCCAATTTTTTGCCAAGTAAATGTTTCATTTTCCTCTAATCGAGACAAATCTTAAAAAGTAAAAAAGATATAAAACCAAAACAAAACAAAAGCCTTTTGTAAAAAAAAAAAAGATATCCAATAAAAATTAAAAAAGCTAGTACATTGGCATGGTCCAAATATCACCTCTTTGTTTTAGATTTTTACTTTAGATGGTCCAAAATGTACATTGGCATGGTCCAAACATAAGCGGAATTGAGGAGTAGTGTTGTTTCTACGTACAACAGATGTAAAAGTTGTACCAAAATGAAACATTTTCCCTTGTTTACAGTTGTATGACCAAATCAGTTTTCAATTAAACCAAGGTTTTTAAATAGTGGTAGCGGACTGCATGGTGGAAGTTAAAATGGTGCAGTGATAGCTGAATTATCGAATGATAAGTAGGAATAGGGTGTATAAATTTATTTTTGAAGCCAGAGAACTTGAAGCAGCCATGATGGTTGCAACCGTCGCGGCCGTGAAGCAGGTAAATCGGATTCAAAGAGATACAGATCGAGAATTGGGCGATACAGATATGAAGATATGAAGTTTTGGTAATAGCGGTATTGGAGGACCAAAAACCCGCTATGTAGCGGCTGATCACACGTAAATCTATTCTAGAAACCTCCAGATATCTCTCCAAATAGTTTTAGAGCTTTTCATTTTGCATTCTGTTGACAAATCCAAGAACAAAACATGGTCTAAAAGTTTGTTGTTGTTGGCCGTGCGATATGAAGGCAATTTGATTCTAAAGAGAGAAACAATCTCTGACCTAAAGAGTTCACCAAATCCAACTACGGGTACCGACCATTTCAGCAACGATGGCGCATATAAAGCATGTGGACTCACTTTGAGGTCTCGCTAAAATGATTTCTTGTAGTGCAACCAAAAAAGTAAAAATTGATGAGCAGTTCATATCACTTGCGCAAGACCTCAAAGTGGACCCGTGCGGTGTCTGTGCACCATCGGTGCTGAAATGGTCGGTACCCATAGCTTTTTGGTTCACCAATTGTATGCTTCAGAATTAGAGAAGTCGTTATGCAGGTTGTATAGATTTGTACTTGTTTCAGCCAACTCAGAGCACCATAGCAAGGATCTCCATGCGCAACCATCAATGCTCACATTTGTGACACTACATATTTATCTATCAAATGTAAATTAAATCTGGCCCATAAATATTTTAACCAAACACCAATAACATAATTCTCTTTCTGATGCTCATATCTGCTCCAACAAATAAGCATTCGGTGTATTATAAAAGAAAGCAAACACCATGTAAACAATAGCAAGTGCCCATACGAAACCATGAGTCACCAGAGAAACACAGATGAGTTGAATTTCTATGCCAATAATGCCATAATTTCGTAAAATGAATCGAGGTATACAAGCAAGGAAAGGATTAAATACAACAATTTGTGCTAATAATATACAATCCACAAGGAAATGAATGTGATTTATACTGACACCAGTTAGTGAAAGGTGTGTGTCCATCTTACTCTCCATTGACCATAACAGACTGAAATGGAACTTTCTTAATATCTACAAATGTGGAATGATCCTTACTCATTGGCTGTTTCCATGGCTCCCCATCCATCTGCAGAAACCCTTCTTTCCACTCTCCACCTCTGAACTCGAATTGTATCGCTGCACCCTATGAAATGCCCGATACAATCATATGCATAAAGCAGCAATATCAAAGTTTTACTAGCATTCAAGAAAATCACAAGCTTCTTTCCCCAAGTAGAAATCATAACTATGCGGCTTTTTTAAGATCAACATGGCTCGTTTGCAGTTCCTAAAAAATTACTTCACCCCAGGTTGAACCCTTCTGTGGCACAGCCACAAAGCTTATCAAAACCATTCACTTTTTATATCTCGTCAAATACATGAGCCATACCAAAAATATATCGATCGGATATCAATTAACATAGTTTCAGAATCCATTTACCTTGGGAAGAAAACATGTTGACATACTGGATCAAACCCCATTTATCTTAAAGTAAATGGATTGGAGAATAGAAATGGGATCATCATCCGCAACACCTTACACTACGTTCTATGTTTTCTAGGAAATGGTTTGATTCTGAATTAATGGCCCATTTCATTTGCACGTACCATAGATGGAAAAGTTTGAAGGCCTCAAGCCCCACACTTCAGTCAAGTGCTTTTCAGAGTTGCTATGAAGCCTAATAGCCAACCAATACAGTATGTAACATGAAATTAGTTTCATTTCCACGGACTACAATCCTCACCCATTATATACCGAAATTTGAGTTTATATCTCGTCAATACATGAGCCATACCAAATATATCGATCGGATATCAATTAACATAGTTTCAGAATCCATTTACCTGGGAAGAAAACATGTTGACATACTGATCAAACCCCATTTATCTTAAAGTAAATGGATCGGAGAATTAGAATGGGATCATCATCCGCAACACCTTACACTACGTTCTATTTTTCTAGGAAATGGTTTGATTTCTGATTATGGCCCATTTCATTTGCACGTACCATAGATGGAAAAGTTTGAAGGCCTCAAGCCCCACACTTCAGTCAAGTGCTTTTCAGAATTGCTATGAAGCCTAATAGCCCAACCAATTCAGTATGTAACATGAAATTAGTTTCATTTCCACGGACTACAATCCTCACCCATTATATACCGAAATTTGAGTTCTTTAATGACTCTTTTTTTTTAATTAATGCCATATAATTTTAATTTCCTCATATTGGAAAACATAATCTATAACATCTTAACTTAGAGCTCTATGGTTTCCCGGGGTTAAACATCATGCTCTTCAAATTCCTAAGTAATTTGGATGAGAGCTAAAAAAGGCTAGTTGATTGAAGGATCAACACTATTCAATGAAACAAAAATTAAGTAATAAAAAGGTAATAAGTTACAATCGTAGTACCTGGGCAATGTGTATACCAGAAATAAGTTCAGTCATGACCATGGAAGCATGCCATCCCTGTTTTAAGCCAAAAATTTCTAGGAGGCCATCATCAACACGAGCCTCAACAAAGCCTCTCTGCAAGGCAAGAAAAAAAAAATTTCAAAATTCAATTTTTAGCTCAATTCAAAATAGTTTCAGTTAAGATTAAGAGTATACAAGAAAGCCAATAGAGAAAAACCAGAAGAGAACAACAAACTGATGAATATGTTTGAAAATTCCTCAATACATAAAAAATTGGGCAAAATTGAATTTTAAACTTGTTATTTGTCAGAGAATAAACAGGTGGCAAAGCAGGTTGGTAAAATTTATTTTTCCTTATTTTTCTGTTTTCTCTGTCAAATGGGGCAACGATATTTTTACACCATACATGACATTAAATCCAGAGCAAGTGAACTATTCTAACGACGCCTAGAATCATGAAAACAATACCTGAGATGGTAAACTGCTGAACGAGAGGCATCAGAGGACAAAACAGCATTATCAATAGAAGAATTTCTAGGTTTTGAACACTTGACATGCATCAACTAAACTAACCGTACACTCTCATGAGTAACCAAATAACAATTTATTCCTTTATTTCTTCAAAGCAATATGAGCGCTTTTTATTAACTACGAAAAGGGAAAGTGTCCATAATGCAAGTATTGCTGCTTTTTATTAACTACGAAAAGGGAAAGTGTCCATAATGCAAGTATTGCCGAAACGCAACTGCAAAACGTACCTTCTCCAAATACTCAGGCTTCAGATTACCCCATGGATTTCTTCCACTCGCATAACTATTAAGATTCAAAACAACTATTGACCTGACACTGAAGAAAAAGAAACTGTCAGGGCAAATTAACTATAGAGGAATAAGAAATATGGCAAGAAGAAAAGTACTACTAACAAGCTAAATGTGTAATGTTACTATAGCAATATGCTTCGGTGAATAAGTTGACGAAATAATATTTGGAGAATCCAATCCAATACTCAAATTCAAAAGTTTCTTGCAAGATTGGAAGAATTTACTTTCTTCAGTAACAGAACCTAGCAACAAATCATCAGTCTGATTGGGATACATGTAACCAGACAAATAGCAACAGAATGGAACTAACCATGAAGGGATTGAAACTTGTTCCCATTCTGAGTAGTTGTCCTTCTTAGTATACAACCTTACGATGTTCCTTAGTCCCCTGCATTTCATAAATTGTTGAGAAAGCTATGAATAATGACGGGGTAGGTATGAATGTAAAAAGTTTCACCATGAAAACTCAACGTATAGTAAGAGTAAGGACAAAAGAAATGTGCCGATAAAATAAAGAAAAGGACAAAAGTAATGTGCCCATATATTGAAGTAAGCAAGAAATAATAATCGATATATTGCAGACAAGATACTCTGTAGAATTTTCTTATTCTTTCAATTTGTTTGACACTTTTATCTTCTTACAACCCTATGAATATTTCTGCAGGCTCAATCAAACCCCCAAACATCATGTTCTCCAAACTCTCAGCACCCTACCTTGGAAGAGAATCAAAAACCACGAAGGCTACTATTCACAACACATTGAAGAAATGCAAATCAGGCTCTACAACAATTTGATTTCACTCCAGAAAACCCCATCCTGAATATTGGTGCTGAGCTCTATCTACGCCAACCTATTCTCTGTGCTGTACAAGTGATTGCCTTGTAGGCTTTCATGGTCCTCGCTAATTAATATGCTTCACTTTGCCTATATATCATTTGCCAGTGCTTAACAGTTGATAAAAATATGAAACAATCCTAGGGAGCAGAAAAGATATCATGTTGACATCAGTCACAGTTAAAAATTTAATAATAGATGGAAAAACGTCAAAAGGCATATAACTTAGATAAAGAAACACTAACAAACTCCTTTGCTTGGAGTGTTCTGACCTTAAACTTGGATCATTCATGCACGGTGTGAGGAACCAACCTTGTTTGCAACTGTAGCCAGAGTAAATCACCTGTAAAAACAAGACCACTAATGGTCGAGTAAGTAAATGCTTTATTTGCATGACAAAACATATATTGAAAGAGAGTATAAATAAAGAAATTAACACCCAAATTGCAAATTCTCACATCTAACCAATCGAGAGCAGTGGCGGCCACACAAATATAGGTGACTTGAGACAATTTTTGCACTAGTGTAACAACTCGACCTAGAAAAATAGTATGAAGCAACCCAAGGACAAGGCAGAAACTGTCTCTTAGTACTTTGTTTATTAGATGCATTTACAACCTCCCTCAGTACCGTACTTACATTCCCAAATCATGGCATTTGAGGCCTCTGAAATCCAGTAATCATGTTTTCTTTATCTGAATTTTTGTATGGATGTGAAAGTCTAGCATTCTGCTTCTCTTGTGGTAATAGTTTACCTTAAACACAGATTCAAATTTGGTGCGAAGGAAAAGCTAAAAATACGTTCAAGTAGTCATTGCAGTTTTTTCCTCAATTTTTTTTCCAGCTTTACATATTTGTGACGGTCAATCGTTTTGGTTTGAAAGGAACAGGAAGATATCTTATTGGTAGTATGGGGTTGATAAGTGAAACTGGCATCTTGTGGACCCTGTCGGGCTCGCGCTCAAAGATTCCCCATGCAACCCAAAAACTAGTGAGATTGTCTAGTGGCAGTCTTCCCAAAAGCTCGCAAGCTAACAAACAAGATGGTTCACGCATGTACCCTCTCGTACTTAAAAGTCAAGAAAGAAAAAAATTGATTTGGAAGTAAAGGGAGAAGGCGAAAAAATATTATTGCTGAAAAGTCAAGTCATCTGCTTATTAAATTCAGAATCATATATCAAATTCTCTGCCAACGCCATTGAAAACTGCCACTGTATCATTACCTAATTCAAAATAGGAATGGTCAGGTTTACTAACACCACACAAAGATGTGCTATCAAGTCCATTTCCAAGAGGAAGAGAACCGATGGACTAGATCTATAATTGAGATGGACTCTACTAGTGTTTGTTTGTCACTTTCAGTTAACAAACAACTGAAGAAGCATTGTTCTTTCATGTTACCACATGCAAACTGGGCGTGTATTCATAGCCACACAGATTGATGAACAATCATTAATACATCCTGGCACCAATTGCCCAAAAGCTTGAATCATAATATGAGAAGGATATGATAAAGTGATTAAGGGGATTGTAAACCGACTCAACTTGTTAAAGATATGCCAATGCATGTTAAATCAGAAGCCTAGGTAGATCACAATAGCGGACCAAATCTTTAGGAAGGGGAGCTTCTTTCACTTGTCTCACAAACGAAGTAATATGATATAATCATAGATATATGTACTTAACTACAACCAAGGATTAAAGCTATGTCTTATGAGAGAGAGAGAGAGAGAGAGAGAGAGAGAGAGAGAGAACCTTGTTTGAAATAGGACCTTGTGCGAGGTAAGGCTTCTCATTGCGTAAATTGTGAAAGCCATAAGCAACTTGTGCATCCATTCCTGCATCCAAACATTAGAGGTAAGAGACTGAACAACATATTAAGGATAGCAAGCCAATCACAAGAGGTTGTGCTAAAATCTAGAGACAATCTTGTGATGACAAACTTTCTTTTACTCATCACTTAACTATCTTCCGTCTTTTGTTTTTGCCAATTGTAAGAGTTGCTTCTTGCATAACAAAATTACAATCCAAAGATGAATATTGGACGGATGGACTAAAAGACATGGTAGGCAAACTTCCCTCTTCAGTGTTGGGTGTGTTTTGTTCAGTGAAAGCACAGATCTCATATGATCGAGTATATTACAGGAACTTATCTAAGTGTATATAGGACCCATGTTGGACAGTGAACACTAGGATAAAAGTATGGGAATACTGGGATGCATGCCCAACAATTGTAGTTGACTACTCACCCAAAAAAGACAAACTAGTGATTACTAATTATAGTTTACTATGAAAACATGTATGAGGACCCCATCTTATGCATGAAACACTCAATGGCACCTTATAAACACCGTTTTATCTTGGAAAATAGTATTAGTATGTTAAAATATGAAACCTTAATGTGGGAATACGATAAATCGGATAGAGAGACCCACACTTGCACCTGACACTCTTACTAGAGTCCATCTGACATAGTCGTAAAGAACAAGAAGATATGGGTCTATGAAGATGATAAGCAAACAAACATGAAATCCAAACCACTTGCAATAGCCAATGATTTGAAAATCATAAGCTACATTTTGGTCACTTCCATGAGAAACTATTGGAATTTGTCCCACATCAGTTAATTATCATCTCAAAAACTAGTATATGAGCCTGGGCTCCACTCATTGACAATTGGTTTTGAGTTGGATGCTTTAACATGGTATCAGAGCTAGGTTTTCAGAGTCTTTTCCCCTTTGTTTATGCCATAATTGCACTTCATTGTGATCCGTGCGTTTTTGATCCTTTGTTGACCTCTCCATGTGCAAGTTGGGGGTTGCACGTGCAGGGGAGTGTTGAAATTTGTCCCACATCGGTTAATTATCATCTTGAAAACTAGTATATGAGCTTGGACAACCTCTCCACTCATTGCCAATTGGTTTTGAGTTGGATGCTTTAACAAAAACAAAAGGCCAAGGCTCACTATTGAAGGTTCAAGGTTTCACAACACCAAAACCAACAAGTTCAAAGGTCAATACTTTTTATACATGAACTATATTAGGCAAACATGAAACAGGTGAAATGCATCATGCATTTTGTAAAATCAAAATTACATACCTATGCTGAAGTAATTATAAAAAACTCCTTCATAACAAGACCGGTTCTCAGGCAACTGCCCTTCTATTTCTCCTGCCTGCTCAATCCATCAATGTTCAAAACATTTGTTAGAATATTGTTTATTTGTTGTACCACATTGGTTTGTTGGGTCTTTTATTGATATGTTTCATTATATAAACAATGTTCGTTTGTGTTGCAGTAAAGTGCCGCCCAAGTAAGGCAACATGTCAATCCGAAGCCCGCAGGTACCATTGCACCATGCCACTTGCCAAGTACATGGTACGAGACTTGTAGCACGACTTCATGCATTATTCGCAAGTACAGCTCTGTCTCCTTGCCCAAGGCTTAAGTCACAGATCCCCGTAAAGATGGCAGGGACAAGCCAATGTTGGATAAAATGGTTTTTAATTTTAATAAATTAAAATCATTTGGGAGTGAATAAGAATTGACTCCAGAACAATCATATGATGTTAGGTTGAAGTGTGGGTGACCCTCAAATTCATGTTGGTGGTAAACAAAAGAATACATGGGTTTGTAGTTTAATGGTGGACCCATTAAACATGTATTCTTGTTACGGAAATTGTATGGAAATTTTAAGTGTAAAACTTATTATTTCTAACAGTAAAGAGATTTTCCCAATGGGTGTAACTTTTCATGCTTGGCATTACCTAGTGGGTTGCCGAAGTGGTGTGTCTCTTTTTCACATCCGTTCACGGTTAACCATTGTATCCCAATTGATTGGGTGTCTCCGATCAGTCACCTCCCTTTTATGAAAGGTCACCATATGCACTATAAATAGGGTTCATTTGCATCCTTTTTTGAATACAGGAAAAATTACAGAGCACATACATTGCATTCATATTGAGTCTGAAAGAGAGTACTGCACAAGTTTGCGTTCGCCCATTGAATAGATTATAGTGCTACTTTCGTTCTTCAAAAATCGGGTAATTCTGGGAGGCAAACGTTCAAGGGACCCAAGAGCACCAATGTGGGGGACAAATTTGCTTTAAGGATATAGTATTATTCATAAAAATACTAGCCTTGATTGCCAATTTCCGGACGCCTGAAATTGGTCCAGTAAGTTTCTAATCTTGTTTATTTTTGGTATGTTGCGTATTTCTAGTGATAAACGAATCCCGATTCCAACAGCCAATTCCCATAGGTTGGCACATGAGGTCTTAAGGTGATGGCCTCGATACTCCGTTCAGCTAGTACAATAACGCAAAGGGTTGACTTGAGGGGTACCAAAAACACATGCCAAGAAGCACCGTCCATGGGACTCCCAAGCCCACATGGATGGTGCGTCTTGGCATATGTTTGGGTGAGGGAACGTCTGGGTACTAAAGTAATATTAAGTATATATGTGTGAAGGCACCCTCAATTCAATAGCTAGCTTTTGGGCTTGAGTTATACCCAAGACCGTGTAACATGGTATTAGAGCTAGTTACTAAAGATGGGTAGGGTGCATGTCTGTGGCCTGCATGCGGCAAATGTTGTCGAGTGAGGATGCTAGCTTCGCTTGAGGGAGGGTGTGAAGCGAAATCTCACATCACCTGGGTACCAAGGTACTATGAAGTATATAAACGTAAGGGCACCTCACTTCAATAGCTAGCTTTTGAGGTTGAGTTCTACCCTATACCACGTAACAATAAGATGTGATGATGTAAAGTAGAACAAAAAATGGACAACAGTCTCAAAATAAACCGTCTAGACGTAACAGTTATTATAGGAATCCTGGGGTCATTAAAAAATGAGCTCCTAGCCAACTAAGAGAGAACTCCATGCCAATGATCATGATGCTCACAAGGATACTCATGAACAAACCAAAAGCAGTCCTGCAAAAACAACCAATTGAAACAAGATGTAATTAGACATGCTCAATCGTTACCAGATCAAGGGAGCACCCCTCCACAGACTTCAGAGAATGGGGTGGATCCACAACTTCCAGTGCCGGCATGGATATTGAAACATTCCAACTGCAGAAAACAAAGTTGTGTTCTGTAGAACTGCTATGCATTTAAAAGAATTTGCTACCAGAAACAATCATGAGTATTCAATAGGAGTATGTGGTTTACTAAATCTTCTAGAAATTGGTGATTGGCATGGTAACATGTTATATACCCACACAGAATGCATATACATGAATCCAGATGCTTCCTGCCGATAGCCAAGCATAATATTTACCATGGAATGCTAATGTCTAGACAGCATGTGATAATTGCAATTGTTGACAATCAGAAGGTGAATAAATCATTATGTTTATATACCATACATGTTTGAACTAAGTGTACCAAGTTGAATCCAACATTGAAAATTAGAAAACCATCAGACCCATCTAGCGACTAGGCAATGCTATTAGCCATGTGCTACCCTTACTTAGAGTGATGCTCAAATGCCGACATGCAAATCCAATATTAATTGGAAAAATACGATTTGATAGATATAGAAAACCAAAATTGTTGAGTATAAATCATCATTCTCGGAATAATCAACCACTTCAGCAATCCTACTCAGTTCCAGTCCATTCTATCTTAATCACTTTCCTCTTTTGGCATCGACCAAAAAACTCCAAATACTTGTGCTTTTCAGTTACCCATTGAGCAATATAGGCGAGTCCATCTGCGTAGAAACTTGGTAACAAGATTCATTTTTTCCGTGTCAAATTAATTCAACACTTAAGAACTCAAAAAACCAGCAACGCAGTAAGATTTTAGGACTAAATAAGAACTTGATACACTAACAGTGATAAAGCAACGAGGTCATGGCTCAAACAAGAGCCTACAGGTTTTGGGTGTGGCCTTCATGCCACCTCAGATGTCCAACTGGGACTAGTAATGTTGATTTTTACCCAACAAGTATTTGAAGATGTAACGATTGGATATCCAATATCTTTACACTGTATATGTACATGACGGAAACGAATGACTATGAGGGAGAAGCCAGAGAACCCTTTAATTACTGTATGGTTCCATAACCAGATGTCGACATTACCAGCATCATCCAATGTGAACAAGAACCAGTAAATGTAACTCCAGGGAAAAGAATACTCACCTATCTAGACGGCAAGTTGGAGCTGTACTTGCCTTGTCAAGAGTTCTTTTGGTTGCTGATCTCCAGTTAAAAGGAAGGGAACCACCCTGGAAAGAAAATTAAGGAACCAGTCCTCAAAATGACCAGAAAGAAGTGGAAAAATTGAGAAGTTGGCCCCCCCAAATAAACTGAGAAGCATACCCAACCAAAACTCCTAGACAAGTCATTTCCTGTCCCGAGGGGAATGATAGCTGTTGGAGGAACAGGCCCACGCCCTTGTTTGTGAAGCTCTCCAAGGCTTCCTAGGAGCCAACCCACAGTGCCATCTCCTCCTGCAACCTGTCAAACCAATCTCAGCAACCCAGAACGTGTAGAATTCATGTTATTTTCAGTCACGCAAAATCTTTGCATGTATTTGATTAATTTGACTATTTGCACTGTTCTGATTGGCAAGTGATTTTCCCACTCGTCTTTACCAGGAGTCCCCTTTCTGTCTTTATTCATGTGAGTTTACAACAATGTCCTCTTATCCATGGAAAAATGAACATGCATAAGGACCAAAAAAAGGGCTGCAGATATAAAAATGGAATCAGAAATCACTACGACACTACCCTTTTCTAATTAATTCCATCTGCGGAGGAAATAAAATGGAAGATCACAAATATTTGTACGTAAACAAGAAACTGAGCATTTCATCTGCCTGTATGCGTACCACAACCCTCAGCTTTTCACGAGTCTCTTTGCCACAGTGTCCACTAAGTTCAGCCAACTTTTCCCAGCAGGCCTGCAACCCATTTGAACAAATTCATGAGGCTTCACAGATTGAAGGTCAAAAACCTAGCATGAAAAAAGAAAAGAACCAGAATTTACAATTACAATTGTGTCACTCACAGTGAAGTAAAACTTCTTTTTTTATTTTTTATTTCAAAAGTCCACCAAAAACTCTTTCACAACTAAGGTTTCTCCCACTCCCCAACGTCTCCCATCATTTGTGTAGTACTCAATATGAATTCGCACATTGTATTTGTACATTTTTAGTCCCCTAAACTTATACTTGTAGAGTTAATAATAGAAAAATAGATGATAAATATGTGATAATTTTGTTTTAACACATATAGTCGAGGTGCGCAAATATACCCAAGTAGCTTGTTGTTAAAATGCATATATACTTTTAAATTGTTACATTATCATGGATGCTAAAATTATTTTGGTATGAATGTGTTTAACTGTAACTCACATATTACGGCGTTACAAAAAAATTTGGTGCCCCCACTACATCAAATTTCTGGTTGTCCTTGCTTCACTGTCTGATTGGTAAGTGATTTTCCCACTCGTCTTTACCAGGAGTCCCCTTTCTGTCTTTATTCATGTGAGTTTACAACAATGTCCTCTTATCCATGGACAAATGAACATGCATAAGGACCAAAAAAAGGGCTGCAGATATAAAAATGGAATCAGAAATCACTACGACACTACCCTTTTCTAATTAATTCCATCGGAATAAAGGACAATTGGAAAAAGTTGCACAAACCTAATTTAATTTGGAAGATCACAAATTACATTTGTACAGTACCAACCAATGAAAATCTGAGGCTATTAGTCATAACCTGCCTGTATAAGCGTACCACAACCCATTCAGTCATTTTCACGAGGATAAAACTTCTTTTAAGGCGCACGTGTCCCCAAGTTCAGCCAACTTTTCCAAGCATCCCAACCCATATTGAACAAATTCATGAGGCTTCACAGATTGAAGGTCAAAAACCTAGCATGAAAAAAGGGAAAAGAAAACCAGAATTTACAGTTACAATTGTGTCACTGAAGTGAAGTAAAAACTTCTATTTTAAATAGTGTGACTTTTACACAGAGTTGAGAAAAGGTTTTCAAAAAATAGAAAATACGTTACTAAATAACCATCTAGAAGCGAGGATTGGCTGTCACGTATTTTCTATTTTTTGGGTCACATGATCTTTCGCTCAACTTGTTAAAAAGTAGCAGAGAGAGAGAGAGAGAGAGAGAGAGAGAGGAGTTGGGTCACATGATCTTTCGCTCCCGCGCTCAATCCTCGCTTATTCTGCTCTCAATCTTCGCCAAGGTTTAAACAAAAGTAGCAGACTGCATATCGGTAATAGTGTAATGGTAGTGGCCTAGTGGGAGTATCAAATGATTTGTACTAGGAATTGGGTGTAGGGGCCGTGAAGTTCTTCAATTGTTTTTTGCACCAAAGCACTTGAAGCGGCTGTAGCTGCTCCAAAGAGGGCAAAACATCAAATTTGAAGCAATATGTGTAAGAAACGTCCATGTGTTAACTTTGGGTAGCACCCGTATTGGAATGTCAGAAAACGGCTACTGACCTGGCGGCCAATATTTAAATCTATGATCTTAATTTTGGTAGTTTGAATATTCTCGAAATACACTTCACACACGTACACTTGCCCTCTCGTTCCCGCTCACCCTCATGCATTTTCTGACTTACCCTCGTTCTTACTAAATTTTTATTTTGTTTGTTATTTCTTTTTGAATTTTTTTAGATACGCCTTATATTTTTTGGATTAATCTTTTGTGTCAGCGAGAGGAGTCTAAAAAGTACTAGTAAAACATTACGACCAAAAGGAAGGAAAAAATTCGCTACTCGCTTAGTCGGAAAGGTACTAGTAAAAAATTATGACCAAAAGAGAAGAAAAAATTTACTAAAAATGAAAGAGGTTTGAAACAATCATCTTTGAATTTTTAACTTTAATCCACATGTTTATATACTCCGTATTTCCATCCTTCCTTTGGGACTTACGATCAATCTAAAAAAATACGGACTCGGATCCCCTGTCCGAGTTTCTCTGTCCTACCCCTCTGTCCCAGCCTTCTCCAGCTGCCACGTTGTCTACTCCAACTCTCTTCAACTCTTTTTTCAACTCCGTTAATTCAACCCCATTTCGTTCCCTTTTATTCGTTTCCTAGCTTAAATGACCTCTTTCTTTACCACCTGTCATCCCAAGAAACAATATTTGTTCAAGTGCAATGGTAAAACTACACTTCAACACTTGTTTTTTAAGGAAAAATAAAAAATCCTAATGAGTATTTGGGTGGTTTCTAAGTTTTGGTTTAATAAGTTAAGTAATTTTTTTTTTTGTCTTTATTCAAATTGAGGGTGCATTCTTATTACCTTAATTTTCTTCTTCATTTTGTGTGTTTTGTTCATTTTTTCTGAATTTTTGTTAGATTTGCGTGATATTTTTTAGATTAATCATCCATTCTAACAAGAATGGTCTAAAAAGTATAAAATTATGACAGAGAGCAAAAAAAAGATTTACTAAAGATGAAAAGTATTAAAACGATTGTCATATTGTCTAAATTGTCGTCTTATTTGAATTCTTTCATATCGGTCCATACTTTTATATTTTTCGATTCGTCTCGACGAGACGAATGGTTAATTCCAAAAATTACGATGAAAAACTAAACAAAAACTTACGAACGTAAAAATCAAAATAAATTTTAGACTTATAAGTTTAAAATAACGCAACCAGTCTTTGACTTATTTTTGTCTTTTTAAAGAAATTATGAGTTTCGATAAAAAATCTACTTTCCTAATCCTCTTAATAAGACGAATTAATAAATTACAAAAGTTTTTTGCACCAAAGCACTTGAAGCGGCTGTAGCGGCTCAAAGAGGGCAAAACATCAAATTTGAAGCTATATGTGTCAGAAACGTCCATGTGTAACTTTGGGTAGCACCCGTATTGGAATGTCAGAAAACGGCTACTGACCTAGCGGCCAATATTTAAATCTAGGATCTTAATTTATGGTAGTTTGAATATTCTCGAAATACACTTCACACACTTGCCCTCTCGTTCCCGCTCACCCTCAGTGCAGTTTCTGACTTAGCCTCGTTCTTAACAAATTTTTATTTTGTTTGTTATTTCTTTTGGAATTTTTTTAGATACAGGTGGTATATTTTTTGGATTAATCTTTTGAGTTAGCGAGATCAGTCTAAAAAGTTCTAGTGAAACATTACGACCAAAAGGAAGGAAAAAATTCGCTACTCGCTTAGTCGGAAAGGTACTAGTAAGAGAGTTGGAGTGGGCAAAAGAGAAGAAAAAATTTACTAAAAATGAAAGAGGTTTGAAACAATCATCTTTGAATTTTTAACTTTAATCCACATGTTTATATACTCCGTATTTCTATCCTTCCTTTGGGACTTACGATCAATCTAAAAAAATACTACGACGAAAAGCTTTAACAATAAATTACGAAAAAGTACGGAGTATCAAACATTTAGGAAGAACGGGGCCTAAGGAAAATGAAAGGATGCACCTGCTCTTGGCCCATCAATTCCTGAAGCCTGGCCTTGAGCTCGGGTCCGTTCCGCCCACCGCTCCTCGAGTTGATGAAAACCACGACGGGAGCCTCCTCCGGGGGGCGGGCGGATTCTCCGCCGTACTTGAAGGCGATGTACCGGTTTCCGGTGGCGACGACGTCGCTGGAGTCAATGGCGTCTCGCATGGCCATGCGCAGGTACTGAGGCATCGTGATCCTCCGCCTCAGGTCGTCCCTCCGAATCCGACCCATCCCCCTCAGCGACTCCATCACCGACGACCGGCCCGACGACCCCGGCGAGTCCATCGATGTTCCTTTCCTTCTCTCTCCTACCTCCCTCTGTTTCTCTCTCTCTCTCTCTCTCTCTCTCTCTCTCTCTAAATTAATTTGTGTATAACGTAATGTATGCGTACAGAGAGGGATTTAAGAGGGAAAACCGATGTTTTCCCAATGGGGAGAGAAGGTTCAGACGAAGGTTTTTACGTGGTAAGAGGAAGGATCGGTATCCGAAGGCGAATTCTGTTGGCGTAACCGTTTTTCCTGGGGAAATTTTCAAATGAATGGCGGATTGTCTCACTTTGGGCCTCTAAAACCATGTCTAATGCACAGTTCCTAATAAATTAATCTACTTATCCAAAAATCTTTCTCGAAAGTCAAACCAAACAAAGCTTAATGTCTTGGCAGTCATATTTAGGTACTACATTTTAAGTATTATGAAACATGTCACCAATATATAGACAGAATGTGATTCATACGTCATATATAGTAGAGCACATTCCACTAATGTAATAGTAATAATTGATAAAAACCGCATAGCACCCAAAATGTGGCATCCAAATGTGGGCACTATAAGATTGATCCAAAACGAAAAATGAGAACTTGCAAAAGAATAACTCAGAAAATGTACTTTAACCAACAAAATTTTAATTTTTTTTTTGGTACATTAAAAGAATTCATTAAGAGAAACTCCCTTCGTCCTAAATTGCTAACTTTTTCTGCGGATTGTGTATTTTGCACACAAAGAATAATTAACTAGCATGATTTTTTTTTTTTCCGAATTTTTTATACCAATTTAAAGATCTCATTGAGATTAATAAAAAAAATCTCATAAGCACATTATTTTGCATGTAAAATGCACAATTTCCAAGAAGGGCAAGCAATTTCGGATAATACTCCGTAATAACTACGTCAATGGCCAATCAATTTGTCATTTTGGATATGCACCCTAGATTAGCGGAGAGCATTGTTTGGAAAGGAATTGCTTTGGTTGGCATTACAAAACTGAATGGCTTCAAGAGAGGATTAGGGGCACTACGACATTATAACTGAAACCAAACACCATAACGAGGGTGACACATTTTCTCGGACAATCATGTACCACTTGCAAACCCTGAAGACAAAGTTGGCAAGGAGCCAACCCAATGAGGAAAAAAACCGACACATACCCTATGATAGAAAATGGTGAAAACTAGGTACTAAGGCCAAACACACCAATACACCAAAACAAAGAGAAAAACATGAACATCAACAGATCATCATAGGCATCCTTAGTAGCAGTAGCATTTGAGCCACAAACATCTTATATCAATCGCACAAACATAAACAATCCAGCAGTAGCGCATCACATTGCTCCAAGAATGGCATAAATCATCAATTAGTAGCAGCAGCCTCCTCACATCAGTACCAGTAACATCTCAGCTAAGTAACATTATGTAGCAACATGGGCAGAAATTCCAGAAGCAGAAGACCATGAACCACACCACCTCGATGGGAACGCAAGAAGCTAGACCTAAACACTACAAGAAAATACACAATTCCCGACTAACGGTTTAGTAAGCAAATGTGGCTTATTTAGTAGGCAAAAGATTTTTCTGGCTAAAAAAATTGGTTGCCAACTTTGTCAGTGAAAGCGAGCTGGCAAAGATTGTTGCCGATTAAAAAAAGTTTAGTCGGCTAAAGTACACTTTACCGACTAACATATCCCAACCCAATACTTAGTCGCCATTTGTATTTAGTTGGTAAAGATTGGACTATGTACCAACTAACTGTTTAGTAGGCGAATGTGGAACCTATTGGCCGAGTAAATTTTTAGTCGGGGAATGTGTTATATGTTGGCCGACTAATTAGTTGGTTGGGAAATGTATTGCCTAGTTGCCGACTAATTGTTTAGTCGGGGAATGTGTTACCTATTGGCTGACTAATTAGTTAGTCGGGAAGTGTCTTAGCTATTTGCCGACTTAAATGTTTAGTTGGGAGATGTGGTTTAATTATTACCCACTAATAGTTTAGCCGGTAAATGTTTTTCCGAATCAACTAATTTGTGGCCTATTGGCGACTAAACTTTAGTCGGAAAATGTTCTATACCAATTTGTCATTCCAAAATTTTCTACAAATTTTTTCCACATTATTATTCCCTGTAAATTTCAACCAACAATCACAAAATTGCCAACCTAATGTAATTAATACAAAATAAAAATTTCAAGAAATAAATACAAACTTTCATAAATAGAGGAGGTATCCACCAAAAAGTTAAAAAACAACTTGTATTCAAATTTCTAGAGTGCAAAATAACAATATGTCCACCACGGGGGGAAAATAAAAAAATTCAAGCTCAGTAACAAAATGTATCCAAATCCCATAGATCGCAAAATACTAAATAGTTGAACTTTCAACAAACAGATAACCAAAAAAAATCCAACCTCGTCCATAACCAAAATCCAACTTCGATCTTTACCAACATCCTGCACTATACTCCATTAAAACGCCATCCCTATAAAAAACCAAAAAAGGAACAATCTATCATTAGTATTTATGAACTAGTGTATCCAATTGCACAAAGCATGAACATGGTAAATTTTTACTAATTAGAAGCCAGAATGAAAAATTATCTTGACATAATTATGCATACAGAAATAATTATAAGATTAGAGCTAGCCACACAACCTACAACATGGATAATGCCGCAGTAAAAAAGAAGGGTTAAATATCTATAAGATTAAAGCTAGCCACACAACCTATCATTAGTATTCCAATTTTAGTTGTTGAAGACCTTAGTTAAAATGAAGAGGAAATTGAGTCATTGATGAACCTTGTACAAAAACTAAGTGGAGAGGTGCATCAATTGTCCACGCAAAATGAACAAGCAATCAAGAGAAGTGAGGATTTGGTGAATTTGTATTGAAGTTGTACATTCTCACCTTACAAAAATGCCAACTCCGCTACAGATCTATTCCCTACAAGCAAGAGACGTCACAGTGATAGTCCTCATGATATCCCCACCTAGAAATATGAATAACGCTCCACACCCATAAGGTTTACAAGCAAAACTCATGCCTAAAAGCAAATGAAATGCATGAAATGCTTTATGAAATCTAACAATGCTACGCTCCACGAATTTTCTGGAATCCTCCTATTAATTCGTTTGCCACAATATTTTTACAAGAAACCCAGGACACATAAGATCATATCAAAATTTCAGAATTTCCTGACCTTGGGAAGTATTTTTAAATAGGTACCAACTAGACCAAAAACTCAGTGATTTCCAGAAACAGATTTTAGGCCAACTTCAAACTGAAATCTGTTATTAGTCAGGCACAACTAAGGCACGTGGCTTACATATAGTTGAAGCTCTATGTGTCTAGTTTCCAACAAAGAAAGCGGAATGTGATTTTGAGTTTTTTAGGTAGAGTTATAGCCGTTTCCGTGAAGTGCGACAGTGCTGTCAGCACTGAGAGTTTCGCAACAGCAGTTTAGTATATGATTTTTAATTCCTTCCACGTTTTAAATTCAGTTCTACAGATTTTACACAATAAATTAGACATATAAAGGCATCTCCTATAAAAATATTGAAAAATTACAAGGTCGGACAGGTGGTTATAAAAATTTCATCAAGAACTTGAAAAATTCATATCTATTCGATCTCTAACTTGTATACCCATAAGCTAAACGAATTTTTCTGAAGTAAAACTCATATCCCATGACCTAATCAGAACCTAAACTACACATTCAGATATCCATGGTTGTATTATTTCTCAAAACATGAAAGAGATATGCATCGCTTCCATTTTTTTTGCATATCGAACCAAAATACAGACTTCTCTTGAAATCAATAGCCCAACTCTAATTCTTTTCAATCATTCTTCCTCTACCCTTTTAATAGAGATATCAGATTTGGCAAAAACAAAGGACACATGAAATTAAGCATATTCCTAGCATTGCCATGAGAAGCACATGCACCCCAAATGCCAAGCACCCATCTGTAATGTGGTTTCATATGAATGAATGAATGAAAAAAGTTTGAAGTTCTTTCCTAGCATATTCAGTCCATGACAGTCACAAAACTTGTTTCCTAGCTTCATGAATGCAGTCCAACGACTATTGTGGAACCAATACCAAACCAGCTTCAACCTTTTTTAAGCATTCCAATCGTAATACACCAAAAAAACAGAAGCAGCAAGAAAAAATGCAATCCATGCTGAAGGTCTAATCAATTTAGGATATAGCACCGTATCCTAATATAGCACCAGCTTCAAGCTTCAAATAGTCCAATCCATATACTCCATTCCAAAAAAATATAGCAACAACAGCACATGAATACCATGATAAACAGAGAAGACTGAAAAATAGCCATAATGGTTCCATAAACCATCAGGTCTATGGCCAAGGCCTAGCCACAGCTACAGGAGTTTGGCCAAAAGAATTGTAGAAGGGCTACTAAGGACAATAATTGTTCTCTTGTGTTTTACTATTCTGGTATTGTCATTCAAGACAAGGTCACACAGAAAATTCTGTAAGCTTACCATGAAGCTTCCTCAAATCATCACCGTCCTTTTGCATTAGGAGGATGACAAGTGGATGGGACCAAACGATGAAATTGACAATAACATATTGGCTAAGGGAATGTTAGATGATGGGTTTATTTGTATCTAGAATAATTATGTGCCTTATCATGTAATTAGTTTACGTATCTAGGACCATAGAGCAATTAATTGTACAGCTTGTATATATACTTTATGTTGAATGAAATTAACCCTAACGTGGATTATTCTTCTCCACTTACGTTATCTCTAAATCAAACATGGTATCAGAGCTTTTCCACATGATAAAGATGGCTGAGATGAATGAGGTGCATGCTCGAAATAATAGATGCCACCATGTGCTTTACCACTGCCAATCACCTTCCTCGTTTCCAGTTCCTGAAAGACACAATGAGTACGAAAAAATATCACAGAACAGTTTGCAGAATGGGTCAAACTACTAACTGACAGAAGGTTAGTGGCGAAATTTGGAATATGGAGAATGGAAGAGAGAGAGATGGAGAATAGCGAACGGAACCTTTCCCTGAAATAACATAGAATGACCCATCGGCAATTCGCACATTATCCTTACCAGAACAAATAGAATAAGAATCAAAAACAGAGGAACAACCTGTCATATAATCTGAAGCACTAGAATCAATAATCCAAGGGATACTGCATGCAGATATGAGTTCCACTCTTTCTTTGTTACATCGGTGGCACCGTAGATTGGGTCATCCCTCTTTTGGGATATTAGAGAAACTGTTTCCTACTTTAGTTAAACATTGTCGTAGGGAACAATTTTTTTGTGAAGCTTGTGAGTTTGGGAAACATAAACGCTCTTTTGATGCACCTATTAATAAACGAAGTGATTCTCCATTTATGGTTATCCATTCTGATGTTTGGGGTCCTTCTCCTATTACTTCTCTAAAGGGATATCGATGGTTTGTTACTTTTATTGATTGTTATTCTCGTGTCATATGGGTATACTTACTCCAGTCAAAAAGTGAAGTTTTTTCCTGTTTCAAATCTTTTCATAAGATGGTGTGCACTTAGTTTGATACAAATATTAAAATTCTTCGGAGTGATAATGAGACTGAGTATATTGATAAGATTTTTCGGGCATATTTAGCTGATAATGGTATTCTTTTTCAGACAACTTGCGTCCACACTCCATAACAAAATGGAGTCGCTGAACGCAAAAATCGTCATCTTGCTGAGGTCGCTCGATCCCTTTTGTTCACTATGAATGTTCCCAAATACTTATGGGGAGAAGCTATTTTAACCGCCACGTATCTTATTAACCGTATGTCATCCAGTGTCCTCAATTTTAAAACACCCACTGAGTGTCTACCGAGCAGCTGTCGAGTTACGACTCTTCCACCTAGGGTGTTTGGTTGTGTGTGTTTTGTTCATTCCCTCAAACCTTTTGAGGGCAAGCTAGGACATAAAGCTCATAAGTGTATTTTTGTTGGGTACTCTCCTACCCAGAAAGACTATAGGTGTTATGACCCTTATTCTAGAAAGATGTTTGTCTCTATGGATGTTACTTTTTGGGAAACAGAGGTTTTTTATTCTCCCTCCAAACCATCTCTTCAGGGGGAGCATCAGCAGGAAGAAGAGATGTTTACTTTTCATAATCATAGTGAGGGGAAGCAATTGTTCTATGATCATGAGGGGGAGAAGGAAAATATTGGAGAGGAACCAATATCTGCCGAAAGGGAAGCACATGATATTGGTGGTGACATTGAGGAACAATTACCTGCACGACTGTAGGGAGTTGGCTTACAGAGGTATGCTAGAAGGAAAAATAGACAGTCTTCATGTGCGTTACCACCTAGTCAATCACAATCAGCCACTCGAGTTCCAAATTCCTCGGCTGACTCTCCTGGTAATGATTCTTCTCTTATTGAACCCATTCCTATCGATCCTGACAATCTTCCTATTGCCATTTGAAAAGGTGTTAGATCTTGTACTCAACATCCTATCTCACAGTTTGTCTCTTATGACCGTTTATTTCCTTCGTACTATGCCTTTGTCTCTTCTCTTTCCTTTATATCTATCCCACAGAATTGGCAAGATGCATTTAGGTTACCTAAGTGGAAAGGAGCTATAGTAGAAGAGATGACAGCTTTAAAAAAGAATGGCACTTGGAATCTAATGTCACTTCCAAAAGGTAAGAAGCCAGTGGGATGCAAGTGGGTGTTCACTATTAAGCAAAAGGCTGATGGTACAGTTGAGAGATACAAGGCAAGACTTGTTGCCAGAGGTTTTACTCAAACTTATGGTATTGACTACGAGGAGACGTTTGCTCCGGTAGCGAAGATGAATTCTGTGCGAGCTCTCCTCTCGTGTACTGCCCACTTGAATTGGCCTCTTCAACAATTTGATGTGAAAAATGCATTCCTCCATGGTGATTTAGAGGAGGAAGTTTATATGGATATTCCACCGGGTTTCTCTTCTTCTACAAGTAAAGGTATGTAGATTGAAGAAGGCACTTTATGGGCTGAAGCAGTCCCCTAGAGCTTGGTTTGGCAGATTTTCTAAAGCTATGTTGAGTTTTGGTTACAAGCAGAGCCATGCAGATCATACGATGTTCACCCGACAAAGTACTGGTAAGATTGCTGTCCTTATTGTTTATGTTGATGACATAATAATGACGGGTAATGATGTGAGTGAGATTCATAATCTTAAGTCTCGTCTAGCTCAAGAGTTTAAGATTAAGGACTTAGGATCATTGAGATATTTCCTTGGAATGGAAGTAGCGAGTTCTGATAGAGGTATTTTTATTTCCCAACGCAAGTATATACTTGATCTTTTGGAAGAAACAGGTATGTTGGGCTATAGACCTGCAGATTCTCCTATTGATACGAATCATCATCTTAGTGGAGATGTGGGGGAGCATACTGATAAGGAGATGTATCAGCGACTTGTGGGTCGACTAATATACTTGGCCCACACTCGACCAGATGTTTCTTATGCAGTAGGTGTTGTTAATCAATTTATGCATGATCCTCGTACTTCACATCTAGATGCAGTTTATCGTATTCTAAGGTATCTAAAATCAGCTCCAGGAAAAGGAATTTTGTTCTCTAATCATGGTCATTTGTGATTGAAGGCATTCACTGACTCTGATTGGGCTGGTTCTATGGATGATAGGCTCTCTACTTCTGATTATTGCACTTTTCTTGGGGGTAATCTGATTACTTGGCGAAGTAAGAAGCAATCGGTAGTTGCCAGGTCTAGCATAGAAGCTGAGTATAGAGCTATGGCTCATGGTGTTTGCGAGCTCTTATGGCTCCAAACTTTGTTACGTGATTTGGGATTTGCTGACAGTTTTTCGATGAAACTCTATTGCGATAATAAAGCTGCCATCAACATTGCTCATAATCCCGTTCAACATGACAGAACGAAGCACATAGAGATCGATCAAAACTTCATCAAGGAAAAGTTGAACAAGAGCTTGATATGTATGCCGTTTGTGAGATTTGGAGATCAGTTAGCTGATATATTCACAAAAGGGCTGGGTAGCAAGAATTTTCATTCCATTGTGTTCAGTTGGGCTTAATTGATATCTTTGCACCAACTTGAGGGAGAGTGTTACATGATGGGTTTATTTGTATCTAGAATAATTATGTGTCTTATCATGTAATTAGTTTAAGTATCTAGGACCATAGAGCAATTAATTGTACAGCTTGTATATATACTTTATGTTGAATGAAATTAACCCTAACGTGGATTATTCTTCTCCACTTACGTTATCTCTAAAACAAACAAAGAGGCTTCCTAATGTTTACTTATGGCATTACAGGGGGGCAATGAATGAGTAGTCTAACCGTCTGAGTTGTCTCAATTCTATGTGAACAAGCTTCATGGTGAAATTTAACAGTACTGACTAGTCATAAATGAAGGTAAATATAATATCTGTGGGGGACTCTCTAATGTATCTTAAAGCATCATGGCTGCAAAAAAAAAAAAAAAAACCTGATCTTTGGGCAAGACACAAAACATCTACTTCAAGTGAAAATAGATTTTAGGATTTTAGGCTCCAGCTATCAGTGTACCCACCATAACTACCCTTAAAATGTCCAAATCAGGATGTCTTCACTGGCAATAGATTTGGAGTCTAAGCATGCCACAAACTTTATACACTAGTTGATAGACTACTTCACGACTATCCAACCAATAGAGTAATGCAACACATGGGTACTTGGAACTCTTAGCTTCCCAGTCATAAAACCATCGATTATTCAACCTCAAAAGAATTAAAAAAATTGCACTTCCAGATTTCCTACTCAGCATCAAAATAAATTCTAAAAGTGATATTCTCAAACTACGTACCATATATTTGAGCCACCATCACCCTGCTCCCATGTTGCCTCGTCCACCATTCTGCATTTGGCTCATAAAGCTTTTGAATACCTCCATCTCTTTTAGAAGTATAGCCCACTCCTCATCTTGTCGCCTTCGTGTCTCCTCCCACCGCCTTTTCTCCTCCTCATATTTGTCCTCGCGTTGTCTTTGTTCCTCCTCGCGTTGCTTTTGCTCTTCCTCCCTTCGCGTCTTCTCCTCTTCCCTCTCTCTTCTTTGCTCCTCACGAATTAAATCCAACTCACGTTGAAGTTTTTGCAGCTGGTCTTGGCGTGCTGACCGTGAGTTGGATTTGGAAAGATAGGTAGATGGCTTTGGCCCATTCCCGAATCCTCTTATGTAGTTCTTTGTCTTCGACTCCCCGAGGCACTTTATTGAAATTTCTTCAGTTGATAGTGGAGTGCCAGATAGAGCTGCCTTGTCACGCGTTGCCACCATCATCTCCTATCATTTCGGAAAAAAGAAAACAAACAACAATGACATAAGGAATGGACTAATTAAAAAGCAGACAACAAAAGTAAAGGATTGAACATTAAATGCATACATGCATACATGTTCCCCAGCCTAGTTCACTCACCACTTTGTTTGCATTTATTCCACAAAACGCTCTCATTTCCGGCATCACATAAGCCGGGATCCTCTCCTCTTTATTCTCAGCAATTATCCTTCTAATTCTTTTTCCACGTGTTGGCCCTCGCACACGCCGCCGCTTTGCTGAAGGTGCACCTGTAAACTAACAGTAAATAATTTGTACCCAAACTACCACATACTACACATAAGCATGAGTGAATAGGCTAGTATGCATTTCAGATCTGCCAAACACCATTGAACCTAACCATCAGAGCAACTAGGCCAGTATGCAAGAATGACTCATCAGATATTTCACCTCTCAAAATAACTAATAGCCAAATAACCTGTTCATTGTCCAAGAAATAGAAAAAAAAAAACCGCGCGAGCAGAAGTTTTTGCATTCAAAAACAAAAAATGGTTACACAAAGCATACACCATTGTTTTAACTTGTTCTTCTCTCCAAGAAAACCAAAGAAAATCAACTCTGAAACTGTACATCAGGCAAAATAACAAAATCTTGTATGCCTTCGCAAGAATAATCTGTACATACGGTACAACAACAATAATACTATCCTCGTAATCACAAATTGATGGGGTGCCGGATTGGAGAGAGATATAACCTTTGGCAATATATGCACAAAGTGACTGCTATCGGAAAATTTTACCACTGAAATACTGACCACATGATGCTACCCACTCTTCAGCATGCATGCCTTTCTTTCTCTACGGATTCAGGGCACGCCCACAATAAAAGAGAAGGTTGACTTCCACATACTGTTATCTTTGGCAGTCTCTAATCATCAAAGCAAGCCAAAAATTGTTCCCCTTTGACAGTTCTGTTATCCCTTTTTTTTCCACAGCAACCAAATGAGTCTCACTTTTCATTCTTGTTTACTGAAATTTTTAGCAGAGCAGAAATAGACTTGTCCTATAAAAGGAGAAAGAGTTGATAAATCGTGGGTATCCCACTAACATCTGTTGAACTGTCCTGTCCCAAAGCTTTTGCCTCACTTGTCTACCTCACAGTGAAAAAGAAAAGCAAAAAACAAGATTACTGGAGATTTGGGATAACCAAGAAAACAACCCTTCATTTTGCCTGTGTAAAATCATTAGGAACAAGTAGTAACAAAGCGCCAAAAAAAAGGCTGCAGATGTCATGTTCACAATCAATTCATGTTCTTTGCAATCATATTGGCTTTATAAGTAACCATCAGAGATTCAATTCTTTATTGTATGATATGTGACAAAAAAAACAGTTGCACATTACCATCTGTCATCTTTCAGTCATTAAACCTCCTTATTTTCAACAAAAACAATAAGGAAATTGCTTTTTGTTTTTCACAGATATAAAATGGCATTACAAAGAGTTCAACTCATACAAAAGGCATGTAGTGAGATAGATATAGAAAGGGAGGGAGGGGGAGAGAGAGAGATACAGGTGCATTTACCTGAAGCACTAGCACAGGTGGAAGGAGATGCAACTGTCAAAGGAGTAGATGTCATAATCTCTGTAGTGGGTGTTGTAGCTGCTGTTTCAACTCGTACTGCTGAAGTGTTACGCACTGTGCCAGTCGAGTTTGAGGAGTTGGAGGACGCACTGCTCTTTTTTGATCCAGGAGGCATGATGCAATCTGTCAAATTTTGAAACACTCCATTTACATACAAGCATGTAAAAGAAGTGAATTATAATGAGAGATATGTAGAACAAACAAAGTGCAAATTACGAGGTATGTAGCATATGACAAACAATCAATAACCATATTGCTCAAGAAGTCTATTACACTGAACCTTTGTCACCCATATGTAAGCATAGATGTGGATAACTCTAGATCAGAAAAAGAAATACAATTGCTAAAACTAACTTCAGCAGTTAATCTTAGGTACAAGTAGGGACCACCAAATTTCTTGGTACATTAAGCTTCTATGTCAAAATCATCATCAGAATCACTATGATTTTATTCCTCTTCTTCATCGTCTAAATCACCCATTAAGTCTTCTTCATCCTCGTCGCTATGATCTTCTTCCTCACTAAATTATTAACCACTCTAGAACCAAGATACATTAGCCAGGAAAAATACCTGCGGTATTATCCATGATCTCCTTAGTAATAGGTTTCTTCTTCTAGGCCACTCATTTTTAGAAATGATTGAAGCAACTTTAGCATCGAGATTTCTCCCTAAATTATTAACCACTCTAGAACCAAACCTGTTATGTTGTGGCCTTAAAGGCTGACAGTTGCCCAAGCACAAGAAGGTTTTTGCTCCATTTCCGCCACATAAGTGACCCATTATGGAGGCCTCGAGGAAAACAACTACCCAGGTCAATGGCTTGTCAAGTAGATCCCAATTGATTAGATTTTTATTTATCGACAATGGAGGGCCATAGGAATTATTTTATAAGTAAATTTCCTATTCAGCACTTACTAATTGTAAATGGGTTATTGCTAATTTATATCGCATATAAATCATTAGTCCGTTTAAAGAACTAGAACTCTACAAGAAGATATAATATGCAATCAGTACTAGAAAACAAGAATATCATGCTTCTTCTAGATCTATCTTTGTCTTCTTGTAATTGAAACTTTAAACTAGTGGACATGCAAGCATCATCTTCTCTTTTGTTTCATAGCAGTATCAAAAACACGTGAAGCTTCTCCAGACCTCAACATCCACTGAGAAAATGTACAAGATTGATGACCACGTTGCATGCGCCGTGGCTGGAATCATGTCTGACGCAAACATCCTAATCAACACAGCTAGGGTCCAGGCCCAGTGATATACTTTTTCTTACCAGGAGCCTATGCCAGTTGAACAGCTAGTTCAGTCTCTATGTGACACCAAACAAGGATACACTCAGTTTGGCGGGCTTCGTCCATTTGGTGTTTCATTTCTTTTTGCCGGTTGGGATAAGAACTACAGTTTCCAGCTTTACATGAGTGACCCAAGTGGAAACTATGGTGGTTGGAAAGCTGCAGCAATCGGTGCAAACAACCAGGCAGCTCAGTCAATGCTCAAGCAGGATTCCAAGGATGAGATCACAAGGGAAGAGGCGGTACAGCTGGCACTCAAGGTGCTAAGCAAGACTATGGACAGTACTAGTCTTACTTCTGATAAGCTTGAACTAGCTGAAGTTTTCGTCTCTTCTGGGAAAGTTAAGTACCAGGTGAGCTCTTCAGATTCCCTTGGGAAGTTGTTAGTGAAGTTTGGGTTGACCCAACCAGCTGCCGAGGCATCTTAAATTACTTTCTTGATTCAGACATAGGTTTACAGACTTGTCTGACCTAGGTTTATGGGTTCCTCTGATTGTATGGCTCATGGATTATGATTTCACGAAACATATGTGGGATAATTCGTGTTGGAATCAATATGCTTGTTTTTGTTCACGTCTTGAACCTCTGTTGGTCTACTTTCAAATATTTGACATTTCATCAAATCTTCAGGGCTTATTTGCAGTTCTGTTCTTTCTTCTTTCTTTTTTCTTTCTGTTTGAGCCATCTTTAGTTGGCAATCTGGCAGGCTTTATCTTTCAATGATAACAAGATTATCTTTTGGTTGGAAATCAAGTATTCCTTAACTTTATACGGACATGGTATGCTTCATTCTTAAATAGGAATTCAAACTCTTCTGTGCTTAATAAACATAGCAAGACTATTATCATCGTGTACCACGTACGTAGTAAACAAAAGGGAAAAACAGAGTACTTATGATATTGTGCCAATTTGCGGAATAAACGAAGAATCGAAAAATAGGCAAACATCACACATCCATATCAGACCAAAAAAGAAACTATTGTACATTTCTGTACAGCCACTGTCAAAACCTCAACCATATTCTCACCTTCTAATCAGAAACTAGAACTGAACCCCAAGCCACCAAATTGGAAAACCCAGGAAACCCAAATTGATTTTTTCGTTTGGAGCACTAAAACCCACATGGATTTGTTCATTTGGAGCACTGAAAACCCAGATTGTAGCGAGAGAGAGAGAGAGAGAGAGAGAGAGAGAGAGAGTACCTAGCAGGAGTGAGCGAGAGAGAGACAGCCGCGCGACCACGGCTGGAGATGCAAAGTCGGAGGAGAGGGGTTTTCGTCGGGGGGGTTTGATTGAGAGGAGCAGGAGGTTCTGAGACCACAGTCGGAGGAGAGAGGGGTTTTCGTCGGGGATGTGGCAGAGGCGGAGGTGCTGAACGGTAGAGACCGCGGCTGGAGAGAGGGTCAGAGGATCGATTGGGAGGGGGACGGACTGATTGACGATGTGAGGGAGATGGGGGACGGGGCTGCTTGATAAAACTCAAAATTGAAATTGAAAGCTGAAAAATTAAATACTGAAAATCGAATGCTGAAATTTTTAAGCTGAAAAGCTGTTTGATAAATATATTAAGTACTGAATTTAAAAAAATGATAAATTAATTTTGTTCCAATTCTCTCTTAATTTCTAACGGTCACAATATACTTTTGGTAATGATGGTGGAGTGGTGGACGTGGTAGGAATGGTGGTGTAGTGCTGGTAGTGGTGGTGTAGTGATGGTAGTGGTGGAGTGACGGTGGTGGTGATGATTGTGATGATGGTGGTAGGAGCGGTGGTGGTGGTGGTGGTGGAGTAGTGGAGTTGGTGGTGGTGATGGTAGTAGTGGAGCGGTAGTGGTGGTGGTGGTGGTAGTGGAGGAAGTGGTGGTGGTGGTGGAGCGGTGGTGGAGCTGGTGGTGGTGATGTGGTGGAGGAGGAGTGGTGGTAGTGGAGGAGGAGTGGTGGTGGTAGTAGTGGTGGTGGTGGTGGTGGAGTGGTGGTGGTGGTGGTGGTAGTGGTAGTGGAGGAAGTAGTGGTGGTGGAGTTGATGGTGGTGATGTGGTGGTGGTGGTAGTGGTGGTGGTGGTGGAGTGGTGGATGAGTGGTGGTAGTGGCGGTGATGGTGGAGTGGTGAAGGTGGTGGTAGTGGTGGTGGTGGAGTGGTGGAGATGGTGGTGGTAGAGGATGAGTGGTGGTAGTGGAGGTGGTGGTGGTGGTGGTGGTGGTGATGGTGATGGTGGAGGTGGTGGTGGTGGAGTGGTGGCGGTATGGGTGGGAGTGGTTGTGGTGGTGGTATGATGGTTGAATATAAGTATACAAAAATTCAGCAAGAATTAAGTAACTCAAAACTACTTAATTTTTTTTAACTTTTTGGCATATATTTTAAGTGGTACTTAATTTGTTAAGTAATGTAAAATGTGGTTATCAAACCTACTGAATTACTTATTACTTAATTGATTCAGTATTAAGTGCTGAATTTAGGTTATCAAACAAGTGTATAACTGGATGGGTTTAATAAGGTTTAACGGCGCCGTTTTGTATTGTAAAAGGATTGCCGACAAAATAGTTAGTTGGAAATTATCCAAAACCCGCCATTTTTTTGGTGAAAATTTTGGAGGGGCGCAAAAAATTGTATCATTCCCGACAAAACATAATTCGTGAGCGATTTTTTTTTTCTTGGCTATTTAATTGGGAATAATTCTTTGAGTCGGAATGGCCTTTACTGCGTCCAAAAATATTAAAATCTTATAACACACCACCGAGTCTCACTTGAGATTTTTTGCGTAATCAGAATCATTTATCTTCTGCAATATTATCAATTAGATCATTCTTACTAATATTACAGTTGATCGTTTTCCGTTAGACAATTGATCGAACAAAAAATATTATTTTTCTAATGAATTCAAGTCTCGATAAAGGAATATTCTAAACTTGATTGAGCCGCAAATTTACGGGAATGAATAATTCAACATGTACAAGAAAATCAACGATCTTGATCGTCAAGATTGTCTCGCGATCTTGTGGCTACTGCAATAACAAGTACAACATAAGAATTAGTTAACTATCAAATACATCAAACATATATATAGTTAAGGTAACTGCCAAGTCATTTTTTTATAATGATCGATCTGAATTGTTGGGATTTTACGTCTTACTCATTATAGCATTGTCACTAAAATCAAAAATCATTTGGTATTGACAACCACATTATCAAAAGACATTTAATGCATTCGGAGACGTTTAAGTGTTATAGTGAACTAACCGAGTCTTGCATGAGGTATTTTTTCACGATTGAAATCATTTATCTTTGACGTAATACGAATTTAAACATTCGTACCAAGAATGAAGTTAACTGCATATGGATAGGCACTTAATCGGACAATAAAATTCTTTACATTTAAGAATTTCTGTGTCGATAAAGGGGCTTCATTGGCTCGATCGAGCCAAAATTTTACAAGAATCTTATGATTAAGAAGGAAAAAAAAAATGAGTGGTAGTGATCAGAAAGGTTGCATCATGATCAATGTACTTGGAATAAATATTTCCTTTCTTTGAAATTTTCCTTTCGTGATATTCCATGAGTACTAAATCGATTACTTGGGAAATGTATTTAATTTTTTCATTCGGATTAAATGATATTACCCGATTAAAACATATTTGGTCGGAAAATGTAATTTTGTTATCTATTTTATTAAATTCGAAAAGTGATATTTCCAGACTAAATTTAAATTTGGTCGGCAAAAAAACAAATTACCGACTAAATTTAGTTTAGTCGGAAGTAATTTTCTATTTTATTAAATTCAAAAAATGATATTTCCGGACTAAATTTAAATTTAGTTGGCAAAAAACAAATTACTGGCTAAATTTAGTTTAGTCGGAATTAATTTTCTGTTTTATTAAATTCGAAAAAATGATATTGCGCGACTAAATTTAATTTTAGTTGGCAAAAAAGTCAATTCTCGACCAAATTTAGTTTAGTCGGAATTATTTCTATCAATTACCGACTAAAATAATTTAGTCGGCAACTGTTTTATGTTTTACCGACTAAAAGTTTTTTAGTCGGTGATTGTCTTATATTTTCTGACTAAACATTTTTTAGTCGGGAATTGTGTATTTTGTTGTAGTGAAAGCAGATAACTGAATAAATCTTCAACATCAGCTGCCCAAATTTTGTAGGAAATAATTGAGCACCGAACCAGTTACAACTTTATGATGAAAGCCTTTCTTGAGGATCATTACTTTTCCTCATGACCAGATTCTCTTTCCTAACAGAAAGTGCCCTATCTTGCAATGCAACTGCAGTTAAAGAAACCATAGGAGCCATGTTGATAACCGCAACAAGAAAAGAGCCTCTGGCAGTAGCAACAACACACCAGGACCGTCATAGACAGCAGAAAAAGTCTCTTCATTTCATGGTTTCAGCAGCATTAACAACATAATCAAATGTTGCAGTGGATAGAAATGACACACACATACACCAGCACCTCACACAGACACACACATACCCCTGCCACGAAACAAAGTAACGAACTGTTTCTCCACAAAAGGTGCAAAAACCAAGTCGGCTTGTCCCACTGGGCGTGCCAAAATGTTTCTCCACAAAAAGGTGCAAAAACCAAGTCAACTTGTGTTGCGGGCGTGCCAAGACAGGACTGTTGCCAGAGTTGTTTTTAAGGTTTTCGTCCCTCAAAATCTGACTCCTTTCGAGTGATTGTGCTTGGTCCAAAGGGTAAGGCCTCGTGATGGTTCGTTGGTTGCCTTTGCAAGCTAAGGACTTAAAATTTTGTAATCATCGCTAGAATAATGGAAAGAAAGATAAAGCGAAGCTAAACTTGGATCAAACGAACTCCATTAACGGTTAAATGAAGCTTGGGTACAAGAAATGTGATAAAAACTTAAACTACTTTGAAGTGAGTACAAATAATGCTTATAAGAAATGAAAATGTAGGTGCATAAGCTGTGAGCTCTTGAGGTCGTGAACCCTGGCTAAGGCCTTCAAAACTGTGATTTATAGGCAGGAGCTTCAAGCCGTCAGCTACTTCAAATGCTTCAATGCATGGTTGCCATGTGGCCCTCTTGAGCTGCTTCAAACTGCTCCAATGAGAGGCTTTTCTTTTGACCAAAACGTGCTCTTTACTCCAAGAGAAATGGCCAATGCCTGGAAAATCTTTCTTGCTTGCATAAAACTCTGCAAAAGGGCAAAAGGAATTTCGGCTCTTCCAAAATCCAGTCCTTTTGAGCTGATTCAACACTGCAGCTACTGCCTGAATGGACATCCTCTGGGCCCACCAAAGCTGAAGACTGAATCTCCTTCAGGCCTTTCCACCATTATATTGGTCCTTGTATCTTTTGTGGGCCCCTCAAATCCTCTTAAGTCTGATTCCTTATTGTTTGTCTATTTTTCACTTACTGTCGATGATCAACAGAAGATTGTTTGAAGTGCTGGAATGTGGATGTTTGTGGTGGTGGAGTTTGGTTCCTTGCCGTATTCCAAGACTTCTCTGGAAGCAACTTAGTGAAGTGAATGGAGATGAAAGAAGAAAAACAAAATGGACTTTATTATTCTTCGAAATAGAAGTCGATCGACAGTGAGAACACAATCAAATAGACGGTTACGTTACAAGCTAATTCTAGAGCGAGAAAAGTAAAGTACAGATAAAAGTAGAAGCCTTTGGGCGATTGAGTGGGGCTTGTAATCGTCTTCAGTCTTTATATTTATAGGCTGCTACTTCGACTTGAAATTCAAACCAGATGGAATTCCCTTCTCTAATTTGAATTGAGCGGTTACTTCCTTACTTCCTCATCTTGCTCCACGATCTGCATGAGGCAGTTATTTCTCTCATGATGTGCTCCTTCTTTAACTACCCAGTCTACCCATCATCACATCTCTAAATGTGTCTTGCTTGTATATTGTTGGTTTGACACGTGTTCCGCACTTCAAGCACGTCCCTGATCAATCGATAATTAGTCCATTTTTTCCTTGTTATGCTCACGTTACAGCCGATTTGATTTTCTGGCCGTTGCCATGTGTCATTAGTCGAGATCTATTTGACAAACAATTTTGACTTACTAAAATATGGTGTAAACAATGCCCTCCTATTTATCTAAGTTAAGGATTAACTTTGGTAAATATTTCTTTTAATTTTAAATCACCCCTTTGTAAATATCGACCAGTGATAATTTTTTACGATGTAAACATTTATGCCCCCAACTCTCGAAAAGTTTTAGATAAATTTTACACCAATTTTTTTTCACTTTTTTTCACTTTTCGACAGATATAACAAAGCCTTCAAGGCTTAATTCCGTTGTCAAAAGCCATGTTTGGCTTCTAAGATGCAATATTCCCTCTGTCGATAATTATGGGATAGTAATGCTTCTGTCGAGAAATCTCCACTGATGATTTTCCTTGAACTATACTTCCAACTGAAAGGAAACGTGATCCATATTATGACCCTGCACAATTAAAAGCAACAAGCACCAAGCACCAAGCATATGCCATGGGCCTTTAACAGCCAATTAACCACCATAATAGGCATTTATCTTTCTTCTAAAAATGAATTGTTGCACCCCAAATTCATTTGTCTAAACTAAATAATACCTGGCAACCATCAACTTTCACATATTTTTCAAAGGGTTCTTTTTGGCCCATAATCAATCGTTAATAATACAAGAATCGTGCTTTGAAAGTATGTGCTATATTTGCCAGAAAGCCTTGTCCATTATCGACTGTGCAAAAATTGACAGGACCATGGCCTAATTATATCCATGGCAAAATAACCCATTTGATCAAAAGCACACTGCCATTCCCGAAATATGGGTAACTGGGGTGTAATTATAAAATTTAATAACACATGGATCAATAGGTTTATCAAGGAAGCCTATATATAAGCCAATTGATGATAGTCTGTTTGTTGACCATATCCATGCACGAACCCAAAATGGGTATAATTTATTCACATAATCTCTGTCGATTACAAAATAAAAATAAAAATTTTAAACCCCAGATTGTGTTGATCGATCAATACAAAATTTGTAGCCATGGCTGGCTTAAACACATATATTCCATGGCAAGGTTTTACCATTACTTTCCTTAACCAATATTGTCGGAATAGAGGGATCATTTCCTACGTACTTCAATCATCTATGATCTAAAATGAAAACTTCTAGTCAAATCATTTTCACGATTCAACTCCATTTGAGTTTCTATGCCAAAGCCACTTTCTTTGCATAATTTGACTTTTTTAAAGATGAGTTTGCCCCCCAAATTCATTTGGCAAAACCAAACAATACCGGTCAACTATTGAATATATATTCGACTACAATAAAGCCTTTTTGGCTTTAAACCGCTGTCGAAAGTAATCATGGTGACATTTCAAGGCATAAATACCACTGCCGAATGGTGGCTGCCTCCGTCGATTAGTTCCTTTTGAAGGAAACTTTGGCCAAATAGCTCACTAATGCCCACAACTGTACAAAAACTTAGAGCATTGTCTATAATTTTTTTATCAATTGTGGATAACAACTATATATAAATCCACGCTGGGCATATTAATTTCAAACACAGCCAATACAAGAGGCCTTGAACATATGAACAATGTCGATCAAAAATTCGTATCGAACATATGGTTGTTCATGTTTCACAACCATGATTGACTTGAACTCATACTTCATGGGTAAGTTTTCACCAATCTTAACCAGTATAGATGGAGTAGAGGAATCATTTTCTACTTCGACCATTCATGGTCTAAATTGAACAACTCTAGTCGAATCATTTTCACAATTCAACTCCATTTGAGTTTCAATGCAAAAGCCACTTCTTTTTTTTTCTTCATAATTTGGCTTTTAAAGATGAGTTTGCCCCCATGCAAACTCAATATCAAAAGAGGACTATTTATCATTCTGGGTTAATTGAAGAGGTTATTTGTTCACTCTCGACTGGTTGCCACTTTTGACCAAAGATCTTCATGGGCAGAATGTTTACTGATCATAATGTTTTTTAAAACAAAATTGATCAAAATTGGTTAACCCCAGATTGTTCAAAAAATGGGCCAGTAAATGGCTTGCCTCTTTTGAACAATAAACTGTTTCAAGCCTTGACGTGTAAGGCTTCCATGCAAGACTTATCAATGAGCCCTTGATTTTGGGGTTCACATTTGTTCAACAAATGGGCCGGTCTTCCATTTGATAACCGTTTCTGATACCGTAAAAGGAACCATGCATGGCCAACAAAGCCAACAAATGGCCGAAGGAAAGCCATAACAAATGGCCAACGAAATGACAGACAGCCAACAAAGCCGTGTTGGAACCCTTTTTTTTTTTTTTTTTTAAATTTTGTTCCACATGAAAATCACGCCATGTGGTTTTGCTACAAACAACGGTGATTTGTAGAATCGACAGACAGTCGCTTCTTCTTTTCTTTTTTCAGAAGATTCGATCGAGAGTTGGCTAACAAATGGCCGTTATTCCATTTCCGCAAAATGTTCAAGGCTTATACATGCAAGGCTTTCATTTCCATATTTGATTTTTGCCATCACTTCCAATTTAATGATGGTATGTACAAAACTGTGGCCAATTTGGCCACTTATATTTGCCCAAAATTGTAGAAAAGTAATGAACATTATCTACACATCTTAACCAAAACTGGGCATATTTCAACCAAAACCAATACAGACGGCTTCTGAAAAATCCATACCTCTTACGAATACTGTTGATCAACAATTGAACATATAGTTCTGGGGCCCTTGTGGTTGACATGTAGTGTGCCATAGGAGGCACATTGGATTTGACTAGTACCAAACCAGGCGGTACATTGAGACAAGTGGGAATGTTTTCATTTTGGCCATTACCACATTGACTTCCAATTCCATTACTTCCACTAGTATTTGGAACTGGTTAATAAAATTTCATTGGCCTTGTTGGGCGAGGCCTAGATTGACTGGACCCTAATGGAACTCTATTCGCTCCATTCAGAGGTTCAAAACTCAAAAGTAGGATTAGTATATACTTGTTGAGGATGCCCCCAGGCATATCTGAAGTTTTTGGAGTTTTCCTATCGTTAGGCAAACAAGTTTTTGGAGTTTTCCTATCGTTAGGCAAACCACTGGAAGAAGGAATTTCCCCTTGTCCTGGTGCAATCAACCTTCATAATAGAGTCGAAAATTCTTGGGCTAAGACATCTTGTGGATTTGCCGAAACGTAAGCCAAAACTTGAACGAATTGCCTGATTAGGTGTGCCATTACTTCCAAATTAGTAAGTGGCTGATAAGCACGTAAATGTTCACATTAGCGCTCCCTAATTTATCTTTGTTAAGTATATTTATATTGTTAATCAGAGTTTAATGCTTAGTTTGTGTACTGTAGGTGTTTGGAAGCTTAATACGTTAATTGCTGATGGAAGTGTGAATTGCGCCATATACTTTTTCCTCCACTGTTTGAAGTGAAATGGGTTGCAGAAAATATTCCAACTCACACGTGTACATGGTGGGCCCAAAGTAAATGTTTTGTTAATTGGTATGACTGCATTGGGCTTTCGGCCGAAACGTGAAATAAGAAAAGGAATTAGCACATTCTTTACTTAGGTGGGCCCATGAGGTACATGGCTGGGGCCAAGTAATAGAATGAGGCCTAAACCTAAGCCAATTCTCGGCAGCTAATGTGGCGTACACGGCTTTGACGGGCAACGGAGGAATAGGGTTTTATACATTATAAAAGGGGACTTCGGCAGCTTTTTGAAGGGGAGGAATTCGGACGGAAGAAAGAAAAAAAGAACGAAGGCTGCAAAGCTTTTCTTCTGGGCAGCACGATTCCGACGAAGAAACAAAGAACGGGGCTGCAAAGCTTTTCGTTCCGAAGTTTAGTTTTCTTTCAGAGTTTTATTTCTTTGAAGTTTTTGGAGCTTTATTTAATTACTCGCACTTCGGTAATTCGTTTTAATTTCTGTTCTTATTAAAAGTTGTTCGTTTGTTTTTGTTTGGTTTAGATCTCTTGTTTATTGTTTTTGTATTGGGCAATAGTAGCATGTTTCAAATTAAGGTTTCATTTGTTTCTTGCGCAATGTTTAGTGAGTAGTCGTTTAGGTAGGGTCGCGGGGTGATTAGCACACCGTGGCTAATTCGGGTACTGCTCCTTTTATCAAACAAAGAAAAATGATTTAAGATTGGTAAAATACTTCCCGCGGACGAATCCGGGCATCGTCGGAGCCCATGTGAACGGAGGAATGGGGGTCCAAAACTCATTTTTCGCTGCGCATGGGTATACGGCGACCATAGGGTCTCGCATCTTGCGGGGTATCTTTTTCAATCTAAAATTAAACATTTTTAAGAACTCCAAACAGAGCAGGTTAATCCGGACTAGTTACAAGTGCTATAAACCCTACGACCGTACTTTTCTTTTAATTATCTGAAAAGCACAATCAATTTCGTAGGTTTAGTTTAATCTTTCATCAATCAACAAGGGGTGGCTACCTAAGAGCCCATTTAAATTATAACAACCCGAGTTTTTAGTCAGCACATATCACCGTCTTTGTAAATTCGACTCCGGACTTACCGGATATTATGCTACGTCGGTCTCCGCCCTACGCTTGGGGCAACCCATTAATTTAGGATTAGGAAATCGTCAAGCAGTGGCCCTCCTTCTAGCGCCAAAATTGTTTGTCTATTTTTCACTTACTGTCGATGATCGACAGAAGATTGTTTGAAGTGCTGGAATGTGGATGTTTGTGGTGGTGAAGTTTGGTTCCTTGCCGTATTTTAGAACTTCTCTGGAAGCAAACTTAGTGAAGTGAATGGAGATGAAATGAAGTGAATGGAGATGAAAGAAGAACAATAAAATGGACTTTATTATTCTTCGAAATAGAAGTCGATCGATAGTGAGAACACAATCGAATAGACGGTTACGTTACAAGCTACTCCTAGAGCGAGAAAAGTAAAATAAAGATAAAAGTAGAAGCCTTTGGACGATTGAGTGGGGCTTGTAATCATCTTCAGTCTTTGTATTTATAGGCTGCTACTTCGACTTGAAATTCAAACCAGATGGAATTCCCTTCTCTAATTTGAATTGGGCGGTTACTTCCTTACTTCCTCATCTTGCTCCACGATCTGCATGAGGCAGTTATTTCTCTCATGATGTGCTCCTTCTTTAACTACCCAGTCTACCCATCATCACATCTCTAAATGTGTCTTGCTTGTATATTGTTGGTTTGACACGTGTTCCTGACTTCAAGCACGTCCCTGATCAATCGATAATTAATTAATTAGTCCATTTTTACTTTGTTATGCTCACGTTACAGCCGATTTGATTTTCCGGCCATTGCCATGTGTCATTAGTCGAGATCTATTCGACCAACAATTTTGACTTACTAAAATATGGTGTAAACACTTATAGAAGAAGAATCAAGAAACAAAGGATCAACCAGACTTGGGTGAGCTGCTTGTGAGCAGCTTGCTTAGGTCTACATGAATTATTCAGCAGCAGCTCCAAGGGCTGCATGTACGCCACCTGTCCCTGACCTTGCTTCATGCTGAAGGATGGTGGCTACTCAGGCCTTGAGCTGCTTGTAAACAGCTTGTCCAGATCTATCATGCAAGAACATTCTAGGCTATTGAGTTGCTTGTGAGCAGCTTAAGGCCTTTTTCTTGTCAATTAACAGGCCATGGGTAACGTTTTTAAGGGAGTAGGCGCATCTATCAATTGGGCCTGAACTTAAGGTGAATCATGGGCCTCCATTCTCTTTGTGAGCCCAATCTTGGAAAGAAAACTTGGGCTTTAATTGATTTGGACCTATTTAGAAGGCCTTATTGTTTTAAACTGGCCTATGCCTGGATAAAAATGCTCAGATCTGGTTGGTCAATCTGCGTCTTTGGCCTGTCTTGGGCTTGTGATAATTAATTTGTCCCAAGCCTTTGCAAAACTCTTATTCAGTCAATGGCTTTCAAACCGGCCCTATTTTGTGGTCAACTGGTTATAAGGTTTTCCAAGGCCATAGATTAATTTTCAAGGCTTCTTTTTAACCCATAAATCCATTTTCTGATTTTTGGCCAAAAATGGGTGTAAACATGAAAGACATGTACACCTGCTACTCACACACACCTTTTTGCAACACACCCACACACACACCCTACTCACGAACACACACTTTTGGAACACACGCACCCACACACTTAGACATTGTTGGTACTTCCTTCAAACTCCATTGCTTCTTGCTCTTTTTGTTAGGATAGTGTTTTGACGGCGCCTCATTGCCAGTGGAGGGACCCTGTCACGCTATTACAAGCGATTCAATCACTTTTGCAAATAATTTCTTTGACTTTTGAGAGAAAGTCTTCCCTTGCAGGAAACGCCTAACTCGGAGGCGCTCCCGCACGAGAACCGCGAATCCCCGCTTCTCACTCAGAAACGCGATGGGAGCGCGTTCCCCTTGAGACGGGATCACGCTCCTACAGTAGATGGGAGCTTATGGAGAGAGAGAGAGAGAGAGAGAGAGAGAGAGAGAGAGAGAGAGCCGGAGGAGAGATCAGTCGTCGTCGTCGGTGTACCTTGTTTCGTCGATGTGTGGAAGCCGATATGGTCGACGCAGTCGCTGCTGCAGAACGATGTGCAGCTCAGTGGTTTTTTATTCTGAAAAGCGGCTAGGGTTTGTTTTAAGTACTATTTTGGGTTATTTTGTTTATGTATTCAGCCAAATTACAGTTTCAAGACCTTATGTTTTAGTTTATTACTCGATAGACCCCTTATCTTGCCTTTATCTGTAGATTGTGATATACTTGTTATATATAAAATAAAGCATACAAAAATTATCTAAAAAACTGATATAAAATACATATTTTCTGTATAATATAAATAAAAAATATGAAAAGTACCAAAAATAAAAAAATAAAAGATATGGCATTATTTATTAAATATATAAAATAAAATATACATGGCCGCTCCTAAGATCCCAATCTTAGGAGCTTCTGGGTACGTCCGCTCCCCCGCACCCGCTCCCGCTCCCGCCCCCGCCCCCGCTCCCGCCCCCGCTCCCGCTTCGTGCAACTAAGGTCAAAACGGAGGGAGAAGCATTGGAAGGGGTATCCTGCGACAGGGAGGAGGGCAACCATTTACAGACGAGACTTTTGTACATGTTACACCAATCAAAGCATCTTCAAATTCCATTTAAAATCTTGAAAGTTTCCTCTTCTCTATAAAATCTGTCTGCTCTAATTCAGAGATGTTTCGTGTTATATTTTTGCCAGTTCTTCTGGATTTTTCTTGGTTTGTAGTCAAGATTATGATGGTGTGGGTGAAGATGAGCAAATAGCAATTTTTAAGGCAGGAGACAAGATTTGTTATAATAGAGCCACTCTCCATTTTCCAAATTTCTTCTTAACAATAGAGCCGTTCTCCGTTCTCTTTTCCTTGTTGTAATATCAATTCAAGTTACTAAAACTGATTTTTCTTATGCTAAAACCTGATAGATTTCGATATGTGCTGGTGAAAGCTTTATAGCGGCATATTCGCATTTCAAATTATATTGATGCCAACAAATTCGTATAGGATTGCGAGATTGTATCTAGACAATATGAACATTTGTAGCTATTGAATCAATTAAAGGTCTTAAAATTATTCTAGCCACTGTCTTTTCAACCGAAACAAAGTCTTAATTTGACCTACCTAACTGATGTCATATTTGTGGACAGGGGGATGCCGCCGAGCGGCATCCCTGCCAAGCAGCCAATTCGGCCATTCATCTTGGCACGGATGGCTCGGATTGAATTTGGGTCGTTGACTGTAGGTTGTCGAGATGAACGGCCGGATCAGCAGCTCTGCACCCGCTTTGCAGGGGGCTGCTTGGCAGCATCCCCCATTCTATTTGGAGGTTGAACAAATCATGAAGAATATAATTTCTCCTGGTGGCTACTTTTCAATTGTTTGAATGTTTCCACATAATATTCACCTGTGATGGTGAAACAGTGAAGAGCTTAATTTTGAAGACCAATGGAAATGGGTTTTAGAAGGAGTTTCTAATTCTAAGCCCAACATTAATTCCTAGAGGCTGCTTCTTTAACTGGAACGTCAATCTCTCAGCAGAAAAACTCCCTATAAATAGGAGGCTCTGTTTGAATCATAGATTTTGAAACGAATTAATGGAGGAAGACTGAGAACTACTTTTTCTCTTACAATTCCTTCGCCTTTACTCGTTAACGTATCCACGATCAACACCTATATGCTACCGTTCTTGAAGGGCAAACGAGAAGAATACTACGGCAAAATGAGAGGTAGCTAACCAACTTCTGAGAGAGACGTAATTGATTGAATTAAGCTCAGTAGCTACGCCACCCACATAATATAACAAACTAAAACGAGCATGGTCCACATTTTCTGTGGACTGCCGTTCTAGCTAGCCAAGTTCTATCGTGATTTTCATCCTATGTACGTACTCAGGTCCAATCCATTTGGACCCCTTAGAGGTTCTTACCGCGGAGCACTCCAACCCCAAACAAAAAACATTGTTTCGCCTCAATATATGAATTCCCCAATTGGCGATCAGATTAGATAGTTCCCTTTTTTTTTTTGCACCAAAACATCTAAGGTATGTGTCGTAATCCCAAAAATGTTACTCCTTTCAGTAATTGTGAATGAGGTTTCTTTGTATTTTCTATTTGTACTTGATATCCATCGGACATTTAAACGAGTGTTTCAAAAAAATTTGAGGTCATAACTTCTCCCATCTCCAAAAAACATGTAAAATCGCGTAAATAGTTAACCCACCTCGCTGAGTTGCCACTCTTTCAAGTCACCATAATAGTACAATTTAAATTTAAATCATAAGACCAACACATTTATTTTCCAATTATCATATTGATTGTAAACTTGGTGCATATATGAACCATTCATTACAATGAGGCATACAAATACGTTGTTCCTCGTAAATTTTAGCCTCCAAAAATCAAGAATCAAGGCAGCAAATTAAATAAGATGAATTAGAGTTAAAACAACAAGACTCATGCAGGGTAAGAGTAATGTCGGTACTTCTGCATTGAACGCAGCCGATTTCTGTCCTGCCGTGCCTCCTCCTCCGCCTCCACCTCCGCTGCCACTCATTTTCATAGACGTGCCTCCGCTGAAGCCTCTTCCGCCTCCTCCACGGCCGCCCTTGAGAAACCTAAAGTGTTCTCTCAATTTACGTGCATGAGATAGATACCATTGATCAGCTTTTCCCTCTTGCTCTACTAGGCCTTCGTTCACAGAAGCATTGGAGAAGGTTATCCTCCCGTTGAACGAGCTTTCATCGGCTAAACTTATGAAGAGTTGAGAGGCAACCAAAACGATTACGAGAAAGAAAACTTTTTCGAATTTGATTCCCATTCTTAATTTTGGTATAAATTAAATCTCATAGAATTTAGCTAGTTCTTATAGGCCAAATGCTTTCTTGTTTCGCGGAGGACCATCCAATTTTATGACTACCTACAGGCAAGATGTTGCAATATTGCCATGTTATATTTCAACGGAGGTTGACCCAAAGGGCGACTGCCAGCTTAAACAGTTACAAAATACCCTTTTAGAACTCTTTCTTTCTTTCTTTTTAATCCGAAGCAGAATTCCCTTCATGGAAAAGTCATCCGGCGCCCTTACAATGATATCCGTTGGAATACAGAGATAAGGATCTACAACCAAACCCGGAAAAACTCACCATATACAAGAAAACACAAAGAGACGAATTAAAGCTAATGCCTAGATTGGAAAAGTCATCTGGTGCACTTATAATGATATCCATCCGAATACAGAGATAAGAAACATTAGCCAAGCCCGAAAAAACTCACAATATACAAGAAAACACATATTGTCTTTATCCTAATTAGCATGAGCCTCACGCTCTCTTCACACTGCCAACAAAGATTGGTAACGTGGAGTTAGAGACCCAGACACTAAGTCGCCTCAGGAAGGCGTAGATCCCTACCAAAGCTAACAATAGAACACCGATGGACATCAAGACGAGATCCTTTTATAGCATGTGTGAATGTTAATTAAGTCCAAAGCGGATAAACAGAATAAAGTTTGGGTTTTTGTATAATATGGATGTCTCATTACTTACAAACTTAAGATTTAATGTTGGTCTGACTTCGTTCAATTTAGATTAGGCTCAATTGATGTGATGGACGAGATGTCACATGCTCCAAGAGTGGCATGAATCATCAATTAGTAGCAGCAACATCCTCACATCAGTAGCAGTAGCATCTCAACTAAGTAACATTATGTAACAACATGCATGGCAGAAATTCCAACAGCAGAAGACCATGACCACACCACCTCGATAAGAACGCAAGAAGCTAGACTAAAGCAGATTACTGCATAAACTTCAACATCAGCAACAACTGCCCAAATTTTGTAGGAGCTAATTGAGCACCGAACCAGTCACAGTTTTATCAAAGCCTTTCCTCAAGATCATAACTTCCCTCAGGACCAGATTCTCTTCCCTAACAGAAAGTGCCCCTACCTTGCAACGCAACTACAGTTAAAGCAATCGTAGAAGCTGTGTTGATAATTGCAACAAGAAATGAGCCTCTGGGAGTAGCAACAACACACCAGGACCATAATCAGTAAAAGTCTCTTCATTTGGTGGTTTCAGCAGCATTAACAACACAATCAAATGTTGCAGTGGATAGAAATGACACACACAAACCAGCACCTCGCATAGACACACACATACCTATGCCACAAAACGAACACATATACACTTGCTACTCACACACACCTTTCTGCAACACACACACACACACATGCTACTCACGAACACACACTTCTGCAACACACTTAGGCATGGGATGGTATACTTCGTTCAAACTCAATTGCTAGGATATCGTTTTGACTGCGCCTCATTGCCAGTGTAGGGACACTGTCATGCTATTACAAGTATTTCAATCACTTTTTCCAACAACTTCTTGGACTTTTGAAGGGCTTCGCCTAGGAATATTTTTGTGAGAGATTCTTCAAGAGCCTTCTCAAAGTCAAAGAACGGAGGCAGAAGTACTGGAAGGAGTATCCTGAGGCAGGGAGGAAGGCTACCTTTTGTACACGCAACTTTTGTCCATGTTGCACTGATCAAAACATCTTCAAATTCCATTTACGAAATTTTTTTGAAGTCTCCAAATCTCAAAAGTTTCCTCTTTTGGATCAAATTTGTCTACTCTTTTCAGAGATGTTTCGTGTTATATTTTATTTGTAGAAAATGTCACCAGTTCTGCTGGATTTTTCTTGGTTTGTTGTGAAGATTATGATGGTGTGGGTGAAGATGAGCAAATAGCGACTTTTAAGGCGGGAGACAAGATTTATTGTAATAGAGCCACTCTCCACTCTCCATTTTCCAAATTTCTTGTTAACAATAGAGCTGTTCTCCACTCTCTTTAACTTCTTGTAACATCTATTCAAGTTACTAAAACTGATTTTCTTATACTAAAGCTGATAGATTTCGATATGTGCTAGTGAAAGCTTCATAGCGGCATATTCGCATTTCAAATTATATTGATGCCAACAAATTCACACATGATTGCGAGATTGTATCTAGACAATATGAACAATTGTAGCTATTGAATCAATTAAAGGTCTTAAAATTATTCTCGCCACTGTCTTTTCAACTGAAACAAAGTCTTAAGATAACAAAGTCTCTCTCTCTCTCTCTCTCTCTCTCTCTCTCTCTCTCTCTAACCTTTCTTTTCTCTGCCTTCTCTCTACAAACATCTTGTAGGACTGGTAGGGGGGCTGGGGCTGCCGCCTCACCCCACCCCACCCCCCACCCCTCCATCACCGGCCATCCACTCCCTATTATGACGGGTTGTTGGGCTGCTTGGTGAGATCCTCCAACGAATAAGCCCCCGGAACCGGAACGGCGGTTTGTCCGGTGACATGATTACGGCTGGGGTTCTTTTTCCTCCTTCTCTCTCTCTTTGTCCCGATCTATCCCTCACTGAGTTTGGTGCTTCCCGTCGATGGCGCCAATCGTCCATGTGCAATCTGCCTATGTGCTCTCTTTTCCAATCTTTCTCACTATGCGAGTTTTATCGGCGTTATCAGGCCGGCCCGGCCTTGTCGTTTGGGTGTCGCCTGTTCGAGCCATAACAAGTTTGTTGTTGTGGGACGGAAATAGCTGTTGGTGTTACTGGAGGACGGGGTGTGGTTGCTGCGGTGATCTGCAATCTCGGTGACCGGATTTAGGAGTGCAGATATGTTTCTATAGGTTTTGGTTTGTTTTTCTCTGCTGCGTTTATTTTTATTTTTTGGTTTCCTACCCTTGATGGGGTTGTTTCCTCCCCTTCGAAGGTTTCTATTGGTTTGGTTGTGCGATTTTTTTGCGGCGAATGTTGTGCCTAGAAGATTTGTGTATGGGAGTGGAGTGTTTTCTTGTTGGTCTCTCCCTTGTGACTTAATTCGTCCGTTGTGTTGTGGAGATCTTGCTCTTCTTGATGTATTGTTTCTCTTATCAATGAAACCTCCTAACATTTTGGCAAAAAAAAAAAATTGAGCTACCTAACTGATGTCATATTTGCGGACAAGGGGATGCTGCCGAGCGATATTCCTGCAAAGCGGTGCCAAGCGGCCGATTCAACTGTTCATCTTAGCACGAATGACTCGGACTAACTCTGAGTCGTCGACCGTCAATTGTCGAGATGAACAGCTGGATCAGCCGCTCTGTACCTGCTTTGCAAGGGCTGTTTGGCAGCATCCCCCATTCTATTTGGAGGTTGAACAAATCATGAAGAATACAATATCTCCAGGTGGCTACTTTTCAATTGTTTGAACGTTTCCCCATAATATTCACCTTTGATGGTGAAACATTGAAAAGCTTTTGAAGACCAATGGAAATGGGCTTTGGAAGGAGTTTCTAATTCTAAGCCCAACATCAATTCCTAGCAAGGCTGATTCTTTAACTGGAACTTCATTCTCTCCGAAAATAAACTCCCTATAAATAGGAAGCTCTGTTTGAAACATAGATTTGGAAACGAATTAATGGATGAAGACAAAGAATCACGTTTTCTCTTACACTTCCTTCGCCTTTAATTACTCGTTTACAAATCCACGATCTAAACACAACCTATATGCTACATTGCTATCCTTCTGTTCTTGAAGGGTAAATGAGAAGAATACTATAACAAAAAATGAGAGGTAGCTAACAAACTTCTAGGAGAGACGTAATTGATTGAGTTAAGCTCGGTAGCTACTCCAACCCACATACTATAACAAACTAAAAACGACTTTCGCCTTTCGACTTTCTCCTCAAAATATGAATTCTCTAATTGGCAATTGCATTATAGTTTCCTTTTTTTTACACAAAACATCTAACGTATGTTTCATAATCCCAAAAATGTTACTCCATTTTAATTATAAATGAGGATTTTATTAAGTCGCATTTGTTTGGTTGTCAGCTCTAAGATATATTTAAGATATATTTTTGAGATAAAAATGCTTTAATATAGGTTTGCGTGTATTTTTACGTCTTTAGTTAATTTTTTATCATTTTAATTAACTTTTTGATTTTTCGAATAAGAGTACGCCATATACATCCAAAAGTAAAAATTAAATAGAAAATTTGATAAAAAAAATCACTAAAAGTGAAAAAACACAGATGGCGAAACACTAAAATTTTTTGAAGAGAATATTTCTGAGATAGAAACCAGTCATAATTTTTTATTTTTCTTGATATCCATCGGACATTTAAACAAGTGTTTCAAAAAAATTGATCTCATAACTTCTCCCATCTCCAAAAAAAATGTAAAATCGCATAGATATAGTTAACCCACCTCGCTGAGTTGCCGCTCTGTCCAGTACTCACCATAATACAATTTAAATTGTTAACATAATATTAGAAAATATTATATTACCATATTTTCTAGGTTTCAATATTATATTTCCTGTTTAGACTAGATTAATATTTATGTTTCCTCGTTATTGATCATGTTTCCTTGTTGGTTAGTTTCTTAGTCACCAAGTTCTGTAACCTATACAAACACATGTTACGGTTATGATTTGTACACAATCAATAATATATCATTTCACTTTTTCTTCACGTAAATCATCTGACCAACCCATTTATTTTCCAATTATCATACAGATTGTAAACTTCATACATATATGAACCATTCATTCCAATGAGGCATGCAAATTCAAATGTCGCTCCTTGCGAATTTCAGCCTCCAGAGTTCTTATAAATAAATAAAAAGAAATTATAAAAAGAAGAAGATGAATTAGAGTCAGAACAACAAGAATCATGCAGGGTAAGAACAATGTCGGTTCTTCTGCCTTGGACACAGCCGATTTCTTTCCTCCTCCCGTGCTGCCTCCTCCGCCTCCGCTGCCACTCATTTTCATTCCTGCTCCGCTGAAGCTGAGCCCTCCCCCTCCGAGGCCGCCGCCCTCGAGAAGCCTAAAGTGTACTCTGAACTTACGCACATGAGATAGATACCATTGATCAGCTTTTCCCTCTTGCTCTACTAGGCTTTCATTCACAGAAGCACCGGAAAAGGTTTTCCCGTCCAACGAGCTTTCATCGGCTACACTTATGAAGAGTTGAGCGGCAACCAAAACGATTACGAGAAAGAAAACTTTTTCAAATTTGATTCCCATTCTTAATTTTGGTGTAAATTTCATAGAATTAATTTCGCTAGTTCTTATAGGCCAAATGCTTTCTTGTTTCGCGGAGAACCATCCAATTTTATGACTATATTTTGTACCTACAGGCAAGATGTTGCAATATTGCCACGTTATATTTCAACGGAGGTTGAGCCAAGGGGCGACTGCCAGCTTAAACAGTCAGAGAATATAGGAAATTTTATGGGTGACACATAGTCATCCTTTCTCGTTGAGTGGTTTGGGAATAAGGATTGACCCACTTTGTGTGGGTAGCAATAATTTATTGGCCGGGAGCACCACGTAGAACATGCCACGTGGTACTCCAGGACTATTGAATAATTTCCTTTTAGAACTCTTTTTTTTCCTATCCGAACCAGAATTCCAAAGTCATTCGGCGCACTTACAATTAGTAGTGGATCCAAAAATTTCTTATAGAGGGGTCACCCCTTCAGAAACGGCCCTACACATTTAAAACCTAAAAGCCCTAAGCAAACTCGCATCAATTTTTTTTTTTGTTCAATTCAAAAATGAGTGTATATATATTCCACATATTTTTTGTTTCGGTGTTGGTTAATTTTGAGCTTGTGGAAAGACTAAATAAAAATGTAAAATAATAAGGAAAATAAGTATTTCTGTACTTTTACCTGAAACCTATATAAAAGTCAAGTTTTACGTGAAACCTACCGGTTACCTTTTATAGACGAGACTTTTGTAGATGAATGCTACCTTCTATATACGAATTTTGACTTCGAGAGTGTAAATTATGTCCGGATGAGCTGGAAAATTGGTGGTTTTTTGCCATCCCCATGGGCTCCTTCTGCGCATTTTTTGAGTAATCTACACCGTACATTTTGTAGAGCCTATAAAATAATGTATCCATGCAAAAAATTAGCTTGTTCGGACATCGATAGTTATGTCAAAAGTTGAGTTTTTAAATGAAAAAATAAACGGCTGTGGACAATTTAACTTAAAAAACAGTTGACAAATCCATGTTGTCCATTTTTCCTCCTAAAAATCAACTTTTGACATACCTATCAATGTCCGAAGAAGTTGATTTTTTGCGTAGATATATTATTTTACAGATCCTACAAAATGCACGATTCAAAATACCCCAAAAAAATGCGCAAAGAGGGCCCACAAGGGTGCTGGCGGAAAAGCTCATCCGGACAAAATTTAATCTCTTCCGTTTGAAGTCTCCAAATCTTGAAAGATAAAATTTGTCAACTCTTATTCAGAGATGTTTCATGTTATATTTCATTCGTTTAAAACGTCGCCAGTTCCGCTGGATTTTTCTTGGTTTGAAGCCAAGATTATGATGGTGATGGTGATGGTGAAGATGAGCAAATATTGATTTTTCTTGGTTAGAAGCCACTCTCCATTCTCCAAATTTCTTCTTAAACAGCCGTTCTTCATTCTCTTTGCGTTGTTGTAATATCTACTCCAGTCCTTTTCACATAAGGACCACCTCATTTTAGTTAAAATGAGGATCTTTTCATTTTTGGATTGAATTTTGATGATCTGAGTCGCTCAATATTATCAGAACATGATTTTAAGAGTACACTCAATGAATCAGAAAAAAAAATGACGAGGAAGGGCTTTATCTGAACAGTTTTTTATTAAACGGTTCAGTAAAAAAACTACTCAAATCAAGCCATTCTCGGTCATTTTTTTTGCTGATTTCTCGCTAAATACCCTTAAAATCACGTTCTGAACACATTGAGCGATTTGGATTATCAAAATTCGATCAAAAAAGGGGAGTACGCATTTAAGAGGTCCTCATTTGAAACTGTTTAAGTTAATAAATATGATTTCTCTTATAATAAGAGCATCCCTATTATAATAAGCAAATGGGTGCAAATAAGCAAATTTAACAACAATACTCAAAGAATACCCCACATTGTAATACCAAAGTTACAAATTTTTTAGCAAATAATCAAATTTCACCCATTCCATAACCAAACTTAACAACGTTTACCAATAACCAAACTCAAAACTCAATAACACCCCACATTAGAATTGTCTCATCAAGACGAATAATTTACTATGGTCGGGTGCGTAATTGGAACTCGTTTGGGATTAGACAAATGTGCATTGTATATTGTGGGTTTTTTTTTGTTAGGAATACAAAAAAAAAAAAAACCAATCTGAAATAGTGGTTGTTAGTTTGATTATGTACTAAATGGATAATTAAATGCTGACGTTGCACATTTTGGTTATTGATTTTGATTATTACCATTGCAGATGCTGTAAGGCTGATAGATTTCAATATGCGCTAGTGAAAGCTTCATAGCCACGTATTCGCTTTTCCAATTGTAGTGATGGCAACAAATTCCCAAATTGCTAGATGTTATTATCTAGATGATATGAACATTGTAGCATGTGAATCAATTAAAAAGATCTTAAAATTATTCGCACCAGTACTGTCTTTTCAACCGAGACAAAGTCTTGATTTGCAGGGATGCTGAGCGGTGTCAAGCAGTCGATTCTGCCGTTCATCTCGGTACGAATAGTTCGAAATAAATCTGAGCGCACACCAATCCAAGCCGTCGATTGCCGAAATGAACGGCCAGATCGACCTCTCTGCACCCGCTTTACGGGACTGCTTGGCATCATCCCCCATTCTATTTGGAGGTTGAACAAATCACCAAGAATACCATTTCTCGTGGTGTTTACTTCGCAATTGTTTGAACATTTCCACATAATATTCCCCTTTAGGTTTTGATGGTGAAACAGTAAAAATTAAGCTTTTGAAGACCAATGGAATTTATGGAAATGGGTTTTGGAAGGAGTTTCTGAGTCGAACGTACATTCGTATCTAGCTAGGCTGCTTCTTTAACCGGAACGTCATTCTCTCCGAAGATAAACTCCCTATAAATAGGAGGCTCTGTTTGAATTATAGATTTGGAAACCAATTAATGGAGGATGTTTTCTCAGGACCCGGGGGTGCTCCTGCACTATATGTGTAGTGTAGTGCGGCCAATTCGGCCGTTTATCTCAGCAATGGACAGCTCGAATTTTCATCCGAACAATGGACATACGGTTAGGATTTGTAGGAGTTCGGATTAAATCAAGTCATCCGTACTGAAATACATGGTCAGATTGACCGCACTACATGGTGCACTACAGCCCTCCCTTCCCGTTTTCTCTTAAACTTCCTTCGCCTTTACTCGTTTGCAAATCCACGATCTAAACACAACCTATATGCTACCGTTCATGAAGGGTAAACAAGAAGAACACAACGACAAAATGCGAGGTAGCTAACCAACTTCTAGGAGGGACATAATTGATTGAATAAAAGGGACATAATTGATTGAATAAAGCTCGGTAGCTACGCCACCCACATAATTTAACAAACTAAAATGAGCATGGTTCATATTTTCCTTGGACTGCCATTCTAGCCAAGTTCTGTATTGTTTTTCATCCAACGTACTTATCCAATCCATTTGGACCCCTTAGAGGTTCTTACTGCGGAGCACTCCAGCCCCAAACAAAAAACATTGTTTCGCCTCAAAATATGAATTCTCCATTAGGCAATCACATTAGATAATTTCCTTCTTCTTTTTTTACACCAAAACATATAAGGTATGTTTCATAATCCCAAAAATGTTACTCCTTAATTGTAAATTAATGAGGTTTCTTTGTAATTTCTATTTGCACTTCATAATTAAGTTGATATCCATCAGACATTTAAACAAGTGTTCCAAAAAATTTGAGGTCATAACTTCTCCAATCTCCAAAAAAAAAAATGTAAAATCGCATAAATAATTAAGCCACCTCGCTGAGTTGCCACTCTATCTGGTCACCATAATACAATTTAAATCAAAAGACTAACACATTTATTTTCCAATTATCACATTGATTGTAAACTTGGTACATATATGAACCATTCATTCCAACGAGGGATACAAATATGTCGTTCCTCGCAAATTTTAGCCTCCAGAAATTAAGAATCATGGCAGCAAATTAAATAAGACGAATTAGAGTCAGAACAACAAGACTCATGCAGGGTAAGAGTAATGTCGGTACTTCTGCCTTCAACGCAGCTGATTTCTTTCCTCCTGCGCCTCCTCCTCCTCCGCCTCCACTGCCACTCATTTTCATAGACGTGCCTCCGCTGAAGCCACCTCCGCCTCCACGGCCGCCCTTGAGAAACCTGAAGTGTTCTCTCAACTTACGTGCATGAGATAGATACCATTGATCAGCTTTTCCCTCTTGCTCTACTAGGCCTTCATTTGCAGAAGCACTGGAGAAGGTTATCCTTCCGTTGAACGACCTTTCATCCGCTAAACTTATGAAAAGTTGAGCAGCAACCAAAACGATTACGAGAAAGAAAATCTTTTCAAATTTGATTCCCATTCTTAATTTTGGTGTAAATTTCATAGAATTTCGCTAGTTCTTATAGGCCAAATGCTTTCTTGTTTCGCGGAGAACCATCCAATTTTATGACTATTTTTTGTACCTACAGGCAAGATGTTGCGATATTGCCATGTTATATTTCAACGGAGGTTGACCCAAGGGGCGACTGCCAGCTTAAACAGTTAGAAAATATCCTTTTAGAAACAGTCAGAAAATATCCTTTTAGAACTCTTTTTTTTTTTTTTATCCGAATTAGAATTCCATTCATGGAAAAATCAACCGGCACTTAAAATGATATCAATCCGAATACAGAGATATAGAACTACAATCAAGTTCAAAAAAAACTCACGATATACAATAAAACACAAAGAGACGAAAGCTAATATCCAGATCCTAATTAAGCACGAGCCCTCACGCTCTCTTCACACCGTCAACAAAGATCGGTAATGTGGAGTTCAAAACCTAGACAGTAAGTTGCCTCAGAAAGGTGTAGATCCCTATCAAAGCTTACAATAGAACACCGATGGTGTAATAACCCTCATTATAATTATTATGCTTAATACATGGATATTAGCTTCTATTATCTATGTGGTTAATGACTTCATCTTATTTGTTAAGTGAGGTTGGAACATAAAATAGCACATGGTTACAAATGCACTTGATAACTTTTCTAAAGGCCTGATAAAACCAAAGAGGGATTCCATGCATGTTATTCTTTTTCCTTATTCGGTTGTTCCTATCATTAACGGGGAGAGAGAGAGAGAGAGAGAGAGAGAGAGAGAGAGAGAGAGAGAGAGAGAGAGAGAGAAGGTGTAGAAGAAGAAGAACGAAGAGGGAGGGAATTTATGCGTCTCTTACTTGATTACTTGTTATGGTAGTTGAATTCTATGTCTAAGTGACGAATTTTATGAGTCTTAGTTCAATCACAAGTTAAATTAGGTAGAACTCTGGAAGAAGCTCAAGAACCCTAATTGAATTCCTTGAATTTCATATTTATAACTTACTTTGATCCATAAATTTGATGTTAAGTTTCTAGATTAGCTCTACTGTATCTACATGTTTAAGTATGTCTTTATGAAGCTCTAGAGTTAGTTTTGATGTGCATTGAAGGGTTTTACGGTTGAAAATTGAAAGAAGAACAAGATGTATTTTTCTAAAAAATCTACAGAATTGAATCTGCCTTATTCTTGAGGAATTTTTTTCACCAACTTTCCGACCTTAATACTTTTTGATATTTTTACTAAAGATGCCTGTATGTGTCTATTTTATTGTTTAAAATTGTCAGAACCTAACTCAAAATGTGAAAGTAGTTAAAATTCGTTAACCGACCTGCAGTTATGGTATTTGCAGTTTTGACAACATCATCGCACTTTACAGAAACGGTCATATTTTTTAGCTCGAGCGATGAAATTGCGATCCGATTTTTAATTTTTTAAATTAGACACATAGACCTTCAAAAATATGTAGAGTTTGTGCCTTTATTTTCCTATACAAAGTCAGAATTAGAGTTGAAGTTGATATTTGTCTGTTATTTCTTGAGACTAATTATCTAACTTTCTAAATTGTTCTTAAATGTGTCTAGGAGAGAAGTAATTGACTGAATAAAGCTCGGTAGCTACGCCACCCACATAATATAACAAACTAAAATGAGCATTGCTTGACTGACCAGGTGTTAATAAAATTTAAACTAAAAACGCGTCCCAAGCGTAGGACTCTCGACCAGTGTAGCACAATAATTCCGGAAGTACCGGAGTCGAACCACAGAGACGGACGGACGGTGTTGACTCAAAAATGTGGAATTCTAGTTTTAATTGGCTCTTAGGTAGCCACCCCTTGTTTGACTGGTTTGATTAACTAATTACTGAAGAAATTGACCTCTAATGAATTAAAAAGGAGAGCGCAGCCGTGGGAACCCAGCGTCTGCAACTAGCCTAACCAATGTTTACTCGGGCCACAATGATTCGATTTACTGATTTTAGAATTGAAAAATATTCCCTAACGAATGCGCACCACCTGTCACCAATTTCCGTGCGCATTCGAAATCTGGCAATGCCTGGGTTTGTTCGTTAGAAAGATTTCTTTTCCTAAAACTGCTCAAAATTGAATTTATTCAGCCACGAGGTAAAACAATGATTGGACTAGCCACGTGACGCTTCCGTCCCGCGGCCGCACCCTATGCGACTACTCACACATGATTATAACGAACGCAATAACAATTAAAACCCTAGATCTAAACATGCTTCGAATAATAGGAATAGAAATAAAAACACAATTCCACAGACTTACAGAAGAGTAACGGATTCGATTACTGAAGAATAACAAGAATTAAAGCTGGAAAACTTGAAAGAACTTCAATTAAAACTTGAATCTGCAAAAATAAGAACTCAGAAAAACGTCGTTATGAAAAGCTGCTAAAAATCCTAAGTAAAAACGTACGTAACCTAATTCTGAGTTAAAACGGGGTATTTATACTAACCCCTATTAATTACAATTAAAAATCCTAAAACAAATCGGAATCGGACGCCGGACGACCAAAACTGCGCCGTTCCTGGCCTTAACGCCCTCGGTAGCGCTACAGCATTTCCTATGTAGCGCTACCTATCTCCTTCGCGTGTTTGACTGAGTTGACTCGCCCCTAGCCGCCGTTGACCATTAAGGCCTTAGGTAGCGCTACACCAAAAAGGGTGTAGCGCTAGAGAGAGCTCTGCCCAATTCGAGCAACAGCTATGCCACCTCTGAGCGCTATATCACTTCCCATGTAGCGCTCTCGCGAATTCCACTTCAACACTTAGTCTCCACAACCCTTCTCGCTCTCAAGCTCCATCACGGCCTTTTCGGATACCTCTCATTAGCGCCAAAAAGACTCAATTTCCTGCACATTGAGCACAAACACAAAATCCAACCACGTGCACGCATTAAATGGAAAATGAGATTTAAATGCACGTCTAACGCGCTAATTTCCCTACTTAGGCGCTAAAATCCATGTATTTCACGCACCTATCAAGCATGGTTCATATTTTCCGTGGACTGCCGTTCTAGCCAAGTTCTGTACTCATGTCCAATCCATTTGGTCCCCTCATAGGTTCTTACGGCGGAGCACTCCAACCCCAAACAAAAAGCATTATTATTTCACCTCAAAATAAGAATTCTCCGTTCGGCAATCACATTAGATAGTTTCCTCTCTTTTTTGCACCAAAACATCTAAGGTATGTTTCATAATCCCAAAAATGTTACTCCTTAATTGTAAATTAATGAGGTTTCTTTGTATTTTCAATTTGTACTTGATAAGTTGATCGATATCCATCAGACAATTTAAATCAAAAGACCAACACATTTATTTTCCAATTATCACATTGATTGTAAACTTGGTACATATATGAACCGTTCATTCCAACGAGGCATACAAATATGTCGTCCCTCACAAATTTTAGCCTCGAGAAATCAAGAATCATGACAGCAAATTAAATAAGATGAATTAGAGTCAAAACAACAAGACTCATGCAGGGTAAGAGTAACGTCGGTACTTCTGCCTTCAACGCAGCCGATTTTTTTCCTCCTGTGCCTCCTCCTCTTCCGCCTCCGCTGCCACTCATTTTCATAGACGTGCCTCCGCTGAAGCTGCCTCCGCCTCCTCCACGCCCGCCCTTGAGAAACCTAAAGTGTTCTCTCAACTTACGCGCATGAGATAGATACCATTGATCAGCTTTTCCCTCTTGCTCTACTAGGCCTTCATTTGCAGAAGCACTGGAGAAGGTTATCCTTCCGTTGAGCGACCTTTCATCCGCTGAACTTATGAAGAGTTGATCGGCAACCAAAACAATTACGAGAAAGAAAACTTTTTCAAATTTGATTCCCATTCTTAATTTTGGTGTAAATTTCATAGAATTTCGCTAGTTCTTATAGGCCAAATGCTTTCTTGTTTCGCGGAGAACCATCCAATTTTATGACTATTTTTTGTACCTACAGCCAAGATGTTGCGATATTGCCATGTTATATTTCAACGGAGGTTGACCTAAGGGGTGACTACTAGCTTAAACAGTTAGAAAATATCCTTTTAGAAACAGTCAGAAAATATCCTTTTAGAAACAGTCAGAAAATATCCTTTTAGAACTCTTTTTTTATTCGAATTAGAATTCTATTCATGGAAAAGTCAACCAGCACTTAAAATGATATAAATCCGAATACAGAGATATAAAACTACAACAAAACCCGAAAAAACTCACGATATACAAGAAAACACAAAGAGACGAAAGCTAATATCTAGATCCTAATTAAGCACGAGCCTCACGCTCTGTCCACACCATCAACAAAGATCAGTAACGTGGAGTTGAAAACCGGCCTAGACATGCACTAAGTTGCCTCAGGAAGGTGTAGATCCCAATCAAAGCCAACAACAGAACACCGATGGACGCAAGACGAGATCCTTTTGGAGCTTGTGTGAATGTTAATTAAGTCCCAAGCGGATAAACAGAATAAAAATACTCATTCCTATGGACGCAAAATTTTCAAACTATATTTCCCATATATATCCACCATAGTTAACTTAAGCTCCAGCGTCCATCCTTGATCATTAGGCATTAGAGATTTGCCCGGATTCATTTTGGTTTTTTTTTTTTTTTTAATGATCGATGAAAGTTAGTAGTGTTAGTATTAGTGGCGAAGGTGTGTAGGGGCCCGAGGGGGCCCGGCCACCCCCCAATTTTAGAATTTTGTTAATAGTATATATAATTTAATTAGTGTTTACTATATAATTAGTATACAAATCTCTGAAAATTTAAATAATTTTGATGTGATCTTATCAAAAATTATATTTACTCTACATTGTCATGCAAAATTTTCTCACTTTTTTTAATTGATGAAAATAATCACACATAAGTGTTGCAATTGTTGACCGAAAAAAAAATATTGTATACAATATAGTACTGCTAATGTAATGTAGCACAAAAGCTACACAATATTCTGAGCATATTTCTGAATAAAAATACTTTCTTAAGTCGGCCCCCGTCGATCTAAAATCGTGGCTCCGCTACTAGTTAGTATAGTTATAACAACATATTGGAACAAGAGTTGAACTCCTGATCTCCTTTCTCTCGGCATTTAAGTACTGTACGGTGATGCCACTGAGCCAAAGGCCTCTCAGCAATATGACGGATTCTAAAGCTACAAGCACATATAAGAACATAAACATGACACCATATGACACATTACTTAAGACGTCATATAGTTAAGGGTTACATGATATACATATATCACAAGATAGATGTTTAGATGATATTCTGATAACTTTCTTAATTTTCTAAGATCACGAGTACATCGGTCTGCCTGTATATATTCTTCTGGAGATTGAGAATGGGATTCAAGCCTTCTCGGTGTATATTGGAGGCATAACAATGATCTTTTGGATGCGCGCAATTGAGTGCCGTAAAATATATTTACAGCTTTGCCGTTAAAAAAAATTTCTTTGGGAATAATCTTGCTCATGGTGGGAGATAACAGTGGATTCACAATACTTTAAATCTTGATCATTCATTTCCTTTATTGGATAGTTTCATAGATTGTTTTTCATGTATACTAATTTCTGTCAGAGGAGACTTTTCACCCATCTCTGATTCTCTAGTTATCTGCAATAGAAAAAAATGATACTTTCTTACACATAAAACACTCTCATAGAGTCCAGTAGAGATGCTCTTGGGCCCAATGCTTGGGCCCGAATTAGCTGAGCAGAATGCATTTGCGCCTAGGTTTTTTTTTTTTTTTTTTTTTTTTGCGCCGTATGCTCTAGGTCTTCCATCGCTATATCTCATACCTCTGAAACTTTCTTTTGGTTGGATTAATAATATAGTCGCTTTTTTCGCTGTTCAAAAAAAATTAATTACTCAAAGTAGTAAATTTATTTTCTAATATAAAAGGTTAAATCATAAAACACGATTCAGGAAGGCTAATAAAGTTCGAATTTGTTGGAATGCTTAAAATTCACCATATTTATGTTATTTGTTATTTTGGAAGGTACGTATTCCGATCGTGCATGCATCCATGCACACACCCTACACATGCATGCACGATTTGAATATGTGAAAATCCTTCTTCGTTAGCCGTGTGACGCGATTAGTTCCAAACCTCTTAATTGAAATGAGCCGACGCTGTAGCAACACCACCCACATAATCAAAGACGGAATTAAGTGTGGGCATATAGGGTGCCGAGTCCCCTGCACGGTTTCGGGGTTTTTTTTTTTAAAAAATATTAATATTAATATTAGTTGTAGTTTTTTTGTTTGTTGAGAACACCTAAGTATTGTATTTTATATTGGGAGTTATTTTAGACATTTAAATAATTTAAGAATGTGTTCGTTTCGGGTCTTAAACCCCAATTTTTCTCTCTGGCATGATCTCCCATAAGTTTTTCTTTTAATTATTAATCTCATTTTTTTTTATCTCTCCACTTACTACCCAAAAAACCTCCCTCAAAATCTTAACCAAACGAACTATTAGATTTTCGAATTTTGAAATTTTAAAATCTTGTTTATTATTCGACCACCGCATTTATAAAATCCTAATTTCATCCCTGCACATAATATAACAAACTAAAACGAGCATGGTTCATATTTTCAGTTGGCTACCGTTGTAGCCAAGTTCTATGTTATTTTTCTTCCTGCGTACTCAGGTCCAATCCATTAGGACCCGTAGCACACCAACCCCAAACAAAAAATATTGTTTCACCTCAAAATATGAACGCTTAATCTACCGTCAGCCCAAAGGGCTGATTATAAGTGGGTCCATTACCTTTTTAAATTTGTACTTCGTCTGATTGCATGTGGCAGGTAAGTGGTCTACCTTTAAATGACAGAAATAACCATCTCCTGCCTTTAAATAACAAAACTAGCATTGGGGCCCATTTTCTCCACAAAAGTACGCAACTTTCCCTCTCTTTTTTTACTTTAATTCCTTTTCCATTTTAGACGGTGAACTTTGCCCTTTTTTTTTCTTTTGAATAACTCAGGTGTCCACATCACTTTACGTGCACCTCAATTGATTCTGGGAACTCAATCCCACAGTTCCATATGGAAATTTCAGGGGGCTGTGGTGCCTCAAAACTGTGTCATTTTGGGTTGCAACGGGTAGGAGTTTAGGGGAGAGCCAAGAAAAAAAATTAAATGATCTAATTTTCAATCTGTTTGAACCAGTGCGATGATTTTATTTTTTTAATCATTTTATCTTAAATGATCATAATTAGTTTTTGACTGTAGGACTCTCGTTAATTAACTCTAAGAAAATCGTAGAATCAAATATCTTTTAAGGCTAACTAACAAGAGCCCTAGAGCCAAAAATTAATTATGATCCTTAAGGATAAAATGATCAGAGAAATAAAATCTTCATATTAGTTCAAACGGATTGATAATTGGAACACTTAATTTGTTGAGCAAATTCTAAAGTCAGCCTAAAGGGCTGATTATAGTGTGCTACACGAGCGGATATTTCAACTCTTTTGGGGCCAGTTCATATGGAGCATATAGAGCAATCTGCTCCGATTTCCATTGGACTCCCAGCAAGTGAACGCTAAAATAGGAATCTCAAAATTAAATGAGATGCGCGTAAACTAGTTCGGACATATGATCTAAGTTATATAAAAAAAAGACGACCTGGGATTTTTTTTCATCAGAAACAAGCCGTGAATTTGTAAGAGCAAAAAATAGAGATGAGCTGTCAAGGGCAAAGGAGGTAGTTAGACAAAATACTGAAGAAGTACATCTGACAAGGTAAAAAGTAAAAAACTCAATGGCAGTACTGAAAGAAACAACAATGTGACACGTGGATTTAAATTATAAAATAATAGATAATTGTATTTCCCATTGTCCGCCCATAGGGCTGACTATAGAAGAACCCAAATATGAAATCTCCAATTGGCGACGCATTAGATAGTTTCCTTTTTTTGCACCAAAACATCTAAGGTATGTTTCATAATCCCAAGTGCATGTCTCAGAAAAAAGTAAAATCGCATAAATAGTTAAGCCACCTCGCTAAGTTGCTGCTCTTTTTTTTTTTTTTTCTCGGCAAACGAAATTTTTATAAACTCGAAAGGGATACATCGAAGGAGCGAATGAAAGAAAATAAAACAAACATCCAACAAATAATTGAATGTAAACACACCTAAATCATAATACCAATGAGGCATACAAAATACGTCTTTCCTCAAAAATTTTAGCCTCCAGAAATCAAGAATCATGGCAGCAAATTAAATAAGATGAATTAGAGTCAGAACAACAAGACTCATGCAGGGTAAGAGTAATGTCGGTACTTCTGCCTTCAACGCGGCCGATTTCCTTCCTCCTGCGCCTCCACCTCCTGCGCCTCCGTTGCCACTCATTTTCAAAGACGTGCCTCCGCTGAAGCCACCTCCACCTCCGCGGCCGCCCTTGAGAAACCTAAAGTGTTCTCTCAACTTACGTGCATGAGATAGATACCATTGATAAGCTTTTCCCTCTTGCTCTAGGCCTTCATTTACAAAAGCACTGGAGAAGGTTATCCTTCCGTTGAACGAGCATTCATCCGCTAAACTTATGAAGAGTTGAGTGGCAACCAAAACGATTATGAAAAAGAGAACTTTTTCAAATTTGATTCCCATTCTTAATTTTTGGTGTAAATTTCATAGAACTTCGATAGTTCTTATAGGCCAAATGCTTTCTTGAGTCGCGGAGAACCATCCATTTTAATGACTATTTTTCGTACCTACAGCCAAGATGTTGCGATATTGCCATTTTTGTATTTCAATGGAGGTTGACCCAAGGGGCGACTGCCAGCTTAAACAGTCAGAGAATATCCTTTTAGAACTTTTTTTTTTATCCGAAGCAGAATTCCATCTTTGGAAAAGTCATCCGGCGCTCTTACAATGATATCCATCTAAATACAAAGATAAGAAACAACAGTCAAGCCCAAAAAAACTCACGCTATACAAGAAAACACATAGAGACAAAAGCAAATGTCTAGATCCTAATTAAGCACGAGCGTCACGCTCTCTTCACACCGTCAAAAAAGATCGGTAACATGGCCAGAAACCCAGACACTAAGTCGCCTCAGGAAGACGTAGATCCCTATAAAAGCTAACAATAGAACACCGACGGACATCAAGATGAGATTTTTTATTTTTTTTTGAACGGACATCAAGACGAGATCCTTTTAGAGCTTGTATGAATGTTAATTGAGCCCCAAGCGGATAAACAGAATAAAAATACTCATTCCTATGGACGCCAAATTTTCAAACTATATTCCCATATATATCCACCATAGTTAACTTACGCTCCAGCGTCCATCCTTGATCATTAGGGAATTAGAGATTTGCCCGGATTCATTTTGTGTTTTTTTTTTTCCTAATCGATGAAAGTTAGTATTGTTGGTATCAGTGGCGGAGGTGTGAATGGCCCAAGGGGGCCCTGGCCACCCCCCAATTTTAGAATTTTGCTAATATTATATATAATTTAATTAGTATACAAATCTCTGAAAATTGACATAATTTTGATGTGATCTTATCAAAAACTATATTTATTCTACATTGCCATGTAAAATTTTCTCATTTTTTTAATAGATGAAAATAATCACACATGAGTGTTGTACTTGTCGACTGAAAAAAAAAATGTCATATACAATATGGTATTGCTAATGTAATGTAGTACAAAAGCTACACAATATGTTGGCATATTTTTGAATGAAAATACTTTCTTAAGTCTGCTTCCCTTGATCTAAATTCCTGACTCCGCCAGTGGTTACTTAGTATAGTTATAAGGTGAAAGTTCATGGAGACCCCCACAACTATCACTTTTTTCCTAAAACGTCTCTCCCATTTAAAATCGCCCATGAAGACCCCTTTAACTACTAGAAATGAAAAAGATACTAACTCCATTAACGGGATTGAGGAAATGACCAAGATCCTCTTTTATATTATACCCTAACAGGAAAATTAAAAAAAAGAACTTGAAATTGTTTACCCCACCCTCCCTACATCTGGTCCGTGAGAGAGAGAGAGAGAGCGAGCGCCCGCACCGGCAGCGCCTTCAACGGAAGGTAAGCTTCAACTCCGGTCAGTCATTCTCTCTTCTCCGATCATTCTCTCTCTCTCTCTCTCTTGCAGGCCCTTCTTTCATCTAGGTTTGCTTTCATTCTTGCAATTTTGACCAAAAGTGGAATCTTTTCAGGTACCCAATTCTTGGGTTTGTATGTATCTTTTTTCTTCCTTCTCTTTAATTTCTGAAACCCAAATCCCTCTTTTCCAGAATTCTCGATTTTTCCGATCGAAACCCTAACCCTATATTACCACATCGATCGGACTTTCAAATTCTAGTTTCCGCCCTTGTTTCCTCTATGTTCCTGTGACTGCCATGGCTGAGCGTGCATAGTAGGATCAACACACAGACAGAGAGAGAGAGAGAGAGAGAGAGAGAGAGAGAGAAGAAAAGGGGTGTTTATATAGATTGTCAAAGAGAGAAGAAGAAGAAGATGTATATAGCTGTTAAAAGGGTGCTTTTGTCCAAAAATTGCCCAAATTATTGACATGTGTCCTCCTAGCAAACGTTTCTCAGACGAAAGGGTGTCACATGGATAACGGGAGTAGTTGAGGGAATCTTGATAGTCAATTTTAATTGTGAAATGGAATTTTCGAAATAAATGATAATTGAGTGGATATCTGTGTACTTTCACCTAGTTATAATAGCATATTGGAACAAGAGTTAAACTCCTAGTTTCCTTTCTCTCGGCACTTAAGTACTGTCCGGTAATGCCGTTGAGCCAAAGGTCTCTCGGCGATATGACCTGATTCTAAAGCTACAAACACATATGAGAACATAAACATGACACTATACGACACATTACAGAAGAAGTCATAGTTAAGGGTTACATGATACACATAGATCACAAGATAGATGTTTAGGTGATATTCTGAAAACTTTTGTAAACAAAGCATTTTATATCACTCGAAATGGGTACATTGAAGAAAAAAACAGAGATGTTTCGTGTTATATTTAATTTTTTTAAAACGTCGCCAGTTTTAGGTTCCGTACTAAGATTGGTTTCTTTTTGCTCGTTATCTTCCATTGACATTCGGAATAGAAGGTCTTTGTTATTCAAGAAGGCTCGCAAAAAGTTGGATACAGGTGTTGTGCTGTGCTGGGAATTGAACTCGTAAGGGGGAGGAAATTTAATTTAGGGGAAATTACAGTAAGTCCCCTTCAACTATACCTCGGTAACGAGTTGCCCCCTTCATCGTTTCACTCAAACACTTAATCCCCTTCATCTTTTATGGCGTGACACTTAAGCCCTTGCCGTTAGTGAGCCATTAACGGATTTGCTGAAATTACCAATTTATCCTCTTTGGGCTATTTTTGTTTCGCTTATAACTTTTCGTAGGAAACTCTGTTTTAGCCCGTTCTTTTTTCAGAACTCTTGTTTTTTCCTCTATTTTATGGGTCTATAATAATCTTAGTATGGTTACTTTATGCTTTCTAAGGTTAGAGTTGCGTCCTAGATATTTAGTGATCAGCAGATTGGATACTGCTAGCTGTTGTCTGTTCAGTGCAGCTAGCTGATCGTTCCTCTGCAAATGGTGTAGTAGTTGGAATATAGGTCAACCGGTCACCAGGCCTTCATCCGGGGGCTGCCAAAAAGCAAAAAAAAAATCAGAGCACTCTGTTTTTTTATCTCTTTTTCTCTCTCTCTCTCTCTCTAAGTTCTATTATGGGTCCAAACCTTTTCATACTTATTTTTATAAATCTTTATATGGAGATTTCATTCTCACATCTATATTTGTTATTTGCCACACTCAATTTCAAATTTACATGCATGATTTGAAAAATCTATTTCAAAAGGAATTGTTTGATCAGCTCTATGATTTCATGAGGAATGCACTATCATTTCCAGTACTCTGTTTTTTGGTTGGAATGCACTACATTAATTAATGGTGCTCTGATGCCACAATTACACAACACATTTGGATCCCATTGGAAGATCTAGTTCTACCTTCCATCACAGAGAGAGAGAGAGAGAGTACCGTTGGGAGGGGGCACAGAGAGAGAGAGAGTTTACCGTTGTATGTATTTATAAGGGCATGACTTGTCATTAATAAAGTCATATACTGCTCACATGACCTTCCGTTTAAATTCATAACGGCTCACTAACGGCTCACTAACGGCAGGAGCTTAAGTGTCACGCCATAAAAGATGAAGGGGGTTAAGTGTCTGAGTTAAACGATGAAGGGGGCAACTCGTTACCGAGGTATAGTTGAAGGGGGCTTATTGTAATTTTTCCATTAATTTAAAGCGCTTGGTTGAGATGGAAGAAGAAGAGATTGCTGATAGGGAGGAAACTTTGAAGAATTGCGCTGAGGTAGAAGAGGGTGAAATTTTTGATGGGGAAAATGATGCTTCCCTTTTGCTAGAGTTTTAGGTTCCGTTTTTTGTTTGCCTTTTGGGTTTTGCTTAGGTTTTTTGTGATCGATTTGGTGTTTGGCTTTCCAGTTTGTTCGGTTTTTGTTTCTGGTGTTTTGGTTTTTGGTGTTGCTATTGGGGGTTTGTTTTTTGGTCTTAGGGTTAGTTTGGTGCTTTAGGTTATGTTGGGTCTTGTTAGGCGTTTTGTTTGTGTTTTCTCTTTGAGGTTTTGGTGTTTCAGTTGGCCGGTTTGCCTTCCTTTCAGTCTGAGATGCTTTGTGCCAGTGTGCTCTTGATATATTTAATCTTTATAATATTTTATAAAAATTAATAAATCTTTTTTGTTGAGATTATGATTTATCTTGGTTTGTAGTGAAGATTATGATTTATGATGGTGAGGATGAGCAAATATCAATTTTTCAAAAGCGGGAGAAAATTTTTGTTAATTACTATTAGAGTCACTCTCCGTTCTCCAAATTTCTGTAGCTACGCCACCCACATAATATAACAAACTAAAACGAGCATGGTTCATAGTTTAAATCGCATAAATAGTTAAGCCACCTCGATGAGTTGCCGCACTGTCCAGTCACCATAATACAAATTAAATCATAAGACCAACACATTTATTTTCCAATTATCATATCGATTATAAACTTCGTACATATATGAACCATTCCAATGAGGCATACAAAATACGTCGTTCCTCAAAAATTTTAGCCTTGAACGCAAATTAAATAAGATGAATTATAGTCAGAACAACAAGACTAATGCAGGGTAATAACAATGTCGGTACTTCTGCCTTCAACGCAGCCGATTTCGTTCCTCCCGCGCCTCCTCCTCCACCTCCGCTGCCACTCATTTTCATAGACGTGCCTCCGCTGAAGCCCCCTCCGCCTCCACGGCCACCCTTGAGAAACCTAAAGTGTTCTCTCAACTTACGTGCATGAGATAGATACCATTGATAAGCTTTTCCCTCTTGCTCTAATAGGCCTTTATTCACAGAAGCACCGGAGAAGGTTATCCTTCTGTCGAACGAGCTTTTGTCTGCTAAACTTATGAAGAGTTGAGCAGCAACCAAAACGATTACGAGAAAGATAACTTTTTCGAATTTGATTCCCATTCTTAATTTTGGTGTAGATTTCATAGAATTTCGCTAGTTCTTATAGGCAACATGCTTCCTTGATTCGTGGAGAACCATCCATTTTAATGACTATTTTTTGGACCTACAGGCAAGATGTTGCAATATTGCCATCTTACATTTTAGTACTTTATTATTATTATTTTTTTAATCTGAAGCAGAATTCCATTCATGAAAAAAGTATCTAACACTTACAATGATATCCATCCGAATACAGAGACAAGGAACTATGGCCAAGCCCAAAAAAACTCATGATATACTAGAAAACTCAGAGAGATCAGGAAAGCTAATGTCTAGATCGTAAACACGAGCCTCATGCTCTCTTCACACTATCAACAAGGATTGGTAATGTGGAGTTAGAAACCTAGACACTAAGTCGCCTCAGGAATCGTAGATCCCTATCAAAGCTAACAATAGAACACCGATGGACATCAATACCTATCAGACATGATTAAAAAAGAAAAGATAAAATGGCAGAACTATAAAAAGAAATTGATTTGACAGAATATTGACGAGGATAAGCGATCCCACTGAAGCAGTAATCCCACATCCTACTGCATGTCCGGATCTTGGTAGCTGGTGGATTATCAAAGAATCATTCAAACTGTTGATTTCCACGCGATACATTTTATAGCAATAGGGTTTTGTCAACTCTAAGAAACTTTCATTTTCGATTGGAACCCTTTACATTTCCATATCGAAGATGTCAACCAATATTGGATTATTTACACAAAGGGATGTAACGAGATCCTTTTAGAGCTTGTGTGAATGTTAAGTAAGTCCCAAGCAGATAAACAGAATAAAGTTTTAATATAATATGGATGACTAGCTCATTACTTACAAGCTTAAGCTTTAATTTGGATAAGATTTCATTCAATTTAGATTAGGCGCCCCAGGTGATGTACGTGATGGACTCTTTGTAGTTACTCCATATGGGATTCGGCCTTTTGCACACAAGGGGCGTATCAATGAATGAAACAAACTCCCAAGATATTCTTCATTGTAATTAATGTTGCAATTTCATTACATGACACGATATGACACATTATTGTAGACGTCATAGTTAATGGTTACATGATACACGTAGATCACTAAACGTTGAGAAGATATTATGATAGCTTTTGTAGTTTTCTATGATCACGAGTTGCCTTCTCAGTGTGTTGGAGGCAATGATCCTTCTACTCGAAATAAAAGGTCTCATTGAATCCATTACTTTTAAACGGAAAGATGGGAATAATCTTGCTCATGGTGGGAGATAACAGAGCAAAGAATGGGTTCAACGGAAGATGGATTTAATCTAGCTCATGTTACGGATTTAATCTAGCTCATGGTCGGAGATAACAGAGCAAAGGATGGATTCACGGTACTGTGAATTTGGACCATTTATTTTCTTTACTGGACAATTTCATGACAGTTTTTCATGTATCCTAACATTTCCGTCAGAAGAGACTCTCTACCCATCTTTAATCCACTGCAAGAAAGGGAAAAAAAAAAAAGCTGATAATTTCTTACACAAATGCACTCTATATAGATTCCACTAGAGATGCTCGATCTTATGGCCCAATGCTTCGGTCGGAATTAGCTGAGGGCGCAGAATGCATTTGGGCCTCGTTAATTAATCAAGGAGCCTGGTTGGACACAGTGACCTATATATGTTTGGTGGTTTTGGTTGTTTTCTTGGATAGCTTTAATTTGTTTGGCCGTAGGTATATTCTGTCCAACCCTTTTTTGGATTCATGTGGGCGGCCTCAATTATTCTGGATGTATTAATTACTAATCAATCCGAGCTTTGTGTCCCAATTCATTGGGGTCGTCCGCATGAATCCTATTTTTTTATTGAGTTCTGTCCTGGACTACCTGTTCACTTAAAGATGTAGCATTGATTACGGAAATGTTATGGATGCTGCAAATGATCACTGCTGCTAAAAAATACACAAGTCAGGGCATTTCTCTAATTGGGCCATGCTTTTTTCTATGGGCTCATTCATTATCTTCTATTGGAAACGTTTGTTTTTTATAATTTTTTTAACAGTAAAAAATGAAATTTATTAATCTTTGAAAACAAATAACAAAGATTAAAAGGATTCGATGCACGAGGCACCAGAAACCAGAAGGGAAAAATAACCACCCTTAAATGGCAACTATGCTAGCTGCAACCTGCCAACCTCATCGAACAATATTTTTGAACTCTGGTGCAATCGTTTGGATCATTGATGCAATAATTTGCTTCAATTATATATCCTGGATCCACTTACAACTGAGTATTGGTGTCTTGTTCAACTTCAAGCATCATAGTTTTCTGGGCAAGATTCATGCAGGGAATACTTCTCAGTGGGGTGTGACTATTAATTGCTGTTAGATATGTATCATTTTTTTCCTTTTCCTATGATCCCTTGGTCTGTAGTGCTTTTTTTATCTTTGTGATTGGGCTGCTAGGTGGATTTGCTGGTCAACCTTCTAGCTTTTCTTTTGTTTCTGAATTCTGGGGTCATGAGCGGCATATAATTCTCGATGATTAGGGTGTTAACAGATGGATTGTTTGTCAACCTTCTAGCTTTTCTTTTGTTTATAAATTCTGAGGAGGGGCATATAATTCTCGATGATTAGAGTGTCACTACAACAAAAATGAGAATAAGCGACGAAATTGCTTGTGAGGAAAATAGATTTCGTCTCCAATTGCACCTATTTGTGAGGATTTTTTTTTTTCGTCACCAATTAAGAGGACAGACAAATTTAAGGTGAGGAAATTTTATTTTGTCACCAAAAATAGTTAATTAGTGAGGAAAATATAAATTTTGTCACCTAAAGGATTGACAAAATAAATATAAGGTGACGAAATATTTATTTCGTCACTAATCTGTTACCTTCATAATCTGCACAAATGTTTACAACCAACACATGACAAATTAGTTCGTCACAAAAGGTGAGGGTTTTGGTGAGAAATTTTTATTGTCGTCCTTGAGGGGCAATTTTGGCGGGTGAAAAGGGGCGCCGAAACTTTCAGGTGTTGATCCCAAAATTTGAGTGAAAGCCCTTTTTCGTTCTAATTTTTTACACCCCTCGTATTCTCTCACAAACCCCATCACCGTTTCTCACACCGAGCCCCACTCCATCTCTGCAACTCCATCGCTCACACCGCTTCCCTCGCCATCTCTGCAACTCCAAATCTCTCTCTCAAGGTATGTGATTCAACTTATTTCTTTTCTCCTCTATGGATTCCCTTCATTACTTTCCTCCCCCGATTATAACCTCTACTGCGTTATTTATTTTTTTGCAGCGGCATCAACAGTCATCAATGTCTGATTCTGGTGAGCTCTCTCTCTCTCTCTCTCTCTCTCTCTCTCTCGCAGAATCTCTCTCTCTCTCTCTATTTTTCTTGATTACGTTCCCATTTTCTTACTTTGGAGTGTTTGTAAAGCCCTAGATTTGTATTCCCGAGTAAATCCTGTAAGCCACCCTCGATTTCTTTGTAAAGTCATTGTAACCTATTCTATGTTTGCTATATAGATTTCCCATATTGTGATTAGTTTATTCTGTAATCAAGATTTGTTGGTTTTTTTAATCTAATTTGTTCCTTTTGTGTGCCGACACAATGAGATTATTTAGCATTTCTTTATTCTGATACTCATACCCTTACGTCTTATGCCTAGTTTTTTTAATGCATGGAGCTAACTTCATTTTTTTTTTAACGTTTTATATTCTTCAAGTCAAACATGATTCTAGATAACAGGGGAGGAATAAGGGTGGGGCTATGGCTGCTTGGGGGCTGTTTTGGGACTGGTTTTAGAGATGATTTTAGACTTGATTTCATCTGGTTTTAGGATTTTTTTTTTTGTAGGGTCTTAGGGGGTTTTTTTTCCCCCTTCATGTAGGCATTTTTCTTTGGACTATGTTCTTTTCTTACCCCCATAACTTGAGAGAGCACGTATTGGTAATTAGCAGTCTATATAGAGGAGAAGGGTTAGGAGTAATAGGGACAGCCTCTATAGGGTAGAGGGAATTGTCCTTAATTGGACAAAGAAATTCTAAATTTTCACCATTATCACAGAACATTCATGTGTTTTAAACAGAATTCAGCGGGTTCAATCGAACATCCTTCGTACTTAAAACTTCATAGGTACAGCTCATATTTTTGGAAACTAGGGGTTCAGCTGAACCCTCTTATTATATGGTACAGCAGCTACCGCCACCAAGCTTGTACATAGAGATCGCTGAAACAAGAGTAGCCATTGAGGTATAGAAATATGTTGGGACTAAACAATCCTTCGAAATAAAAGCTGTCGTGAGGATTGGAAGGCATACTAAATCTTAACCAAAGTGATGTAGATGACCTTTTGACCAATAGGTGTTTAATGTAGTATTTACATGTTTGCTTTTTTACTTTAAGAGGTAGTAGAAGACGGTCATTCTTCCACATGCACACGTATTCAGAACTTTTAAGCTTGAAGTATGCATTTTACCTAATGTATTGTGTTGCTTTGTGCATAGCTAATTGTGAAGAGTATTCATGCTAATGGAGAGTTTTTTTGTCAATGCACAATTGTATTGACTTTCCTGGCATTCTCTTTCTTTCTTTTTGGGTAAAATCGCTTGAAATAAAAAGAGGCTAAGCGAATGTACAGCCTACCCGTGGCATACCCCAGGAGGAGAAAAAAAACAAAGATTAAAAAAAATGATCTAAGCCAAGTGGCTACATTGATTTACGCCTAAAGTTACATTGAACATCCACATGTTTCAATTCCATCTAAGAGATGGAAGAGAAACACATGGCATTGAACATATTCCATCTAAGAGATGGAAGAGAAACACATGGCATTGAACATTGAAAATTGAAAACTGGCCCGAATTGCATAACAAACACAACGGCATAGCACGCTTTTAGTCAACAGTAGTAGCATGAAAGGCCACCATGAGAGGGTGGTTGACACTGTAGCTAACAGGATTATATGCATCTAGTGACTATTAACAGCAGTAGACTAACTGCCACACATCAAGAAGCAGCAGGTATAGCAGTAGCATCTAGCAACTTCACCATGACAAACTTTGTCAACTAGCTGGAAACAACCAGTAGCAGTAGTAGAGAGCAGCAGAACAGCAGTTACTTGCTACCATGATAGCAGCAAACAGCAGCTACAGTAACCCATATAATGAGAACCACAACAACAGCAGCAGCTGGACTTACCGAACTACAACAGCAGCAGCAAGGCAGTTAAGCATTTACAAACTGTGCTGGAAACAGCAGCAGCAAGGCACATAGAGATCTATCATGGACACAATTTGAAACTCAAAAGAGAATGTAGGAAGCTAGGGACAAGCCCCTAGGAAAGCTTAAAACAGCCCGAGAGACGACCCCCCAAGGGTAGGTACAAAACATAGGGACTTACCAAGCTCCCAAGCTGGACAATTACAACATAAACACCTTATACAACTTTATGAAGGCATCAAAACAGTCCAGCACTCTAAATGGTCGAACAAAGTAGCTGCTCAGCCTAAGAGGAATAGGACAGCAGAAATACAGCCCATTTTAGACATTGCTGGACTGCCGTAGAATTACAAGACTTTTGTGAACTAGAATAAAGCATACATAACAGAACAGAATGAGTAACAGAATAGCAGTCTCTTTCTTTCTACTGGAGAATGTGAAAAGGAGAGAGATTCCCAGCATTTAGTCAAGTTTAAGAATATATGTGTCTAAGATGTTTGACATAATGTTCTATTTGGTTTTGATGTTCATTAATTTGGAAGTCTATGGATTATGCAGGTTTCTTAACTTCATTGGTTGCTTTCCATATGGCGCTTTAAGCTTTTCCCTTGCTTCCAAATTTTACTCCATTGTATACTTAGTCACAGTCAAACTAAATACTTTCATTAATCAAATTACTCTAAAATTATTAGATTGAACTTTGTACTTTGCCTTAGCTTCGTAAGTAGGTCTACTCTAATATTTTTGTTTATTCAAATCTATCCAATCCGAAGACCTCATTCATAGTAAGCAACTTAATTACTATGTGATGCATGACATGACATTAATTTGATGACTTAAAATGTACTTGCATTTGCTATCAGACATGGACAAAAATTGGATGAAAATGGGCGTGACAGCAGATGGAAGAATTAGTCAACTGTATTATAATGGTGTTACTTTGTTTATTTAATTTGCAAGAGCAGTTGTTGATGCGCAAGGTAATATTCTGTGTCCTTGTCTAAAGTGTGTAAACTTTTACCGAAAAAGTCCAGAAGATGTGCGAATTCATTTGCTTCAACATGGAATTATGCAAAGTTACACCATTTGGAATGAGCATGGAGAAACCCGTGAATCAAATGATGTTCGGTGTCATGAAATGAGAGATGGTGATCTAGGTGGTATTGATGCATTGGTGGAAGATCGAATAAGAGGGGAACCAATAGATACAACCCAACATCACGAGGAAGTCCAGAACTTTGATAAACTTTTGAATGATGCCCAACGTGAGATATACCCAGGGAGCAAAGATTATAATCTGTTGAAGTTTGTTATTGAGGTATTTAATATGAAGGTAACGAACCATTGGACCAATAAATCGCTTGATATGTTTTTGAAGTTCCAGGGTAAACTTTTCCCAGAAGGTAATTTAGTTCCCAAGAACACATATGAGGCAAGGAAGATATTGTCTGGCTTAGGCTTGTCATATGAGCTCATTGATGCTTGCATAAATGATTGTATACTCTTTTGGAAGGAAAATGCAGCACTGGATAGATGTCCAAAGTGCAATGTGTCGAGGTACAAGATCAATTGTGCTAGGGGAAAGAAGATTGCGCGTAAGATTTTGCGTTACTTCCCTTTGACACCGAGATTAAAACGGTTGTTCAAGTCTAAAGCAATAGCTGAGGCCATGAGATGGCACATGAATAATCCTACTGATGGTGAGGAATCCGGGCATCCAGCCCACAGTGATGAGTGGAAGGAGTTTGATGTTAAGCATCATGAGTTCGCTTGTGAGGCACGCAATGTGAGACTAGGAATAGCAACTGATGGGTTCAACCCTTTTGGTAACATGAGCAACTCTTATAGCATGTGGCCTGTCATTCTTATTCCCTACAACCTACCACCATGGTTGGTTATGAAAGATTCGTTCTTCATGCTAACATTGCTTATTCCAGGGGATAAACAACCCGGGATTGATATCGATGTTTATTTGAGACCTTTGGTTGATGAGTTGAAGGAGTTGTGGCACACTGGTACATTAACTTACGACGCAGCGAGTTGTGAGTGGTTCCAAATGCGTGCAGCTTTTTGGTGGACACTACATGATTGGCCAGCATTGGGTGACATCTCAGGGTGGAGAACAAAGGGCCATTATTCTTGTTATACTTGCAACGATGAACCATATTTTGAGTCATTGAGAAGTAAGACTGCGTACACAAATCATCGAGCCTACTTGCCTGAAGATCATGCAGAACGGAGAAAGAGGTTGGCCTATAATGGTAAGCCTGAGAATCGGAAGAGGTCTTTAGAGTTGCCGGTGGAAAAGATACGAGAGCAGTTGAACAATGTAAGCGAGGTCATCTTGGGAAAGAATCCAACCAATAAGAAAAGGAAACGTCACAAACCGAACTGGACAAAGAGAAGTATTTTCTATGAACTAACATATGTGGAGGATAGGAAACTTCTACACAACATTGATGTCATGCATTGTGAGAAAAATTTTAGTGAAAATATTGTTGGAACAATGTTGGGCATTGATGGAAAGAACAAGGACACAGACAAGGCACGAAAGGATTTGGAAGATAAGGGCATACGAAAAGATCTGTGGTTGACACAACGTCCCGACGGATCGTATGTCAAGCCTTGTGCGAGCTTTGCGCTAACCCTTAAAGAGAGGGAGGCTTTCTTTGAATTTTTGAAATCGGTCAAGTATCCAGATGGCTACGCAGCAAACATATCAAGGTCCGTAAGTTCAACTAATGGTAGACTAACTGGCCTAAAAAGTCATGACTACCATATACTTATACAACAGATTCTTCCAATTGGGATGCGTGGTTTTGTGGATAAGGAAATTAGTACAACATTATTTGAGTTGGGTAGTTTCTTCCAAGACCTCTATTCTAAGACATTGAGGCGCAGTGAATTAGAGAAATTAGAAGAACGTATAGTGCTCATCCTGTGCGAGCTTGAAAAGATCTTTCCTCCAGCCTTCTTTGACGTGATGGTCCACTTAGCTGTTCACCTACCACGTGAGGCCATACTTGGAGGACCAGTACATTATCGGTGGATGTACCCAATAGAAAGGTAATTGTAAGAAACATAATTATTGATTGAAAAAGGTCATTGTTTTACATATGTAATCTTACTCTTAACTGGTCTTGGTCTTGAAGGTTCCTTGGAACTCTGAAACAATTTGTTTCTAATCGAGCTCGACCAGAAGGTTCAATTGCAGAGGCTTACATTGTCAAGGAGTGCATTACTTTTTGCTCGATGTATCTTGATGAGGTTGAAACCATGCATAATCGACCTCAACGAAATGAAGACTTTGGCGAACGTCGTAAAGGCTACACAGTATTCACAGAGACAGCTCGTCCTTTTGGGCTAGTCACAAGCAATGGCGAGATGTCACAAGAACTCCGTGACATAGCCCATTGGTTCATTTTGTTAAACAGCCCTGAGATAGAGGAGTATCTAGAGTACGTAGTTGACTTTTTTAAGTGGCTTTGATGACAATAATAGTATTTCGGCTATTAATGACATTCTTTTTTGAATAGGGAACACAAAAATCTGTTGCATGTTCCAAATGGACAAAACATAACCAGTGTGCAACGAAAAGTCTTTCCCAAGTGGTTCAAAGAGAAAGTAAGATACATCGAATTCTTTTAGAGATGCTAGTCATTAGTATTAAATGAACCATAACTTAAATTTACCTAGCATAACTAACTTTTCATGGTTATATATACTATTTTAGGTAAATCGGTTGAGGGCTAACAAGTCAACAGAGGCGACCGATGAACTATGGTCATTAGCAAATGGTCCCAATTTGCTAGTGAAGGAGTACTACGGTTGCATAACTAATGGGTTTAGGTTCCGTACGAGAGAAGTAGATGACCGCCGTAGGAGTCAAAATAGTGGTGTGCTTGCTCATGGAGACCACGAGGGGAAGATGCACAACTATTATGGTCACATGATCAAAGTTTGGGAATTCGAGTACATGTGTGAGAATACAGTCCTTTTGTTTCAATGTGAGTGGTACAACACCGGCAACATCGGTCGAAATGGCACTATAAGAACTGATAAATATTGCACAAGCATTAATGTCAAGAGTCGGTGGTGTCAATCTGACCCATTCATCTTGCCTAGCCAAGCAAAGCAAGTTTTCTACCTAAATGACACAAAATGGGGCGAACCTTGGCAAGTTGTGCAGTTGGTCAAGCAAAGGGGTGTGTTTGATGTACCAAAGGTGGGAGATGGTGAACCACTAGATCCTCCAGAATGTACCGACGCCTTCCAACAAGAAAGTATGACCTCAGGAGTGCCAATTGACATTGAAGGTAATATTCGGTTCCGTAGGGAAGACGCTGAAGTTGAGGTTATTGCAGGAGTTGGGGCATTACATGAAACAATAGAAAACCTAACAGATGACGAAGTTGATGAAGAGCTTGAAATTATAGGAGAGGATATAAATGACGAAGCTGGTGAAGACCATGAAATATCCGATGCTGATATGGATGCTGATATGGATTATGATGTGTAGTTCTTCTTTTTTTGGGTGGATATATGTACTTCTTCTAAGCATTGTATGTGGATCCTTGTATGTATTTTACACGTGCTTAGTTTTTGACGTTATGGGTTTGCATTAGATATTTTGTTTTACGCTGCTCTTAATCTGCATTAGTTTAAAACAATGTTGTTTATGTATAGTTCATCGTCACGCAAAAAAGTCCAGAGGAGAAAAAGTGCCTACCAACAAAAAACAAGAAAAAGTAATGCTCCAGCCTAATTTTCTAGCAAGTCATTACAGGACACATTATGAGAGGATAAGAGATGAGAAAATAAAGAGGAACAAAAAGGTATTGGAATCTCTTGGGGTTAAGAAAATTGCAACATCTATGATGGGATCGGCTCGGTTCCAGTGTGCAAATGATAATGGGAAGCGTGGTAGGGCTGATCAGGTTGATGACCCTGACTATGTACTATCAAATGATGAGGATGGTCATGGCTATAACAGTGAGTCTGATGACTCTTTCGACCAAGAGGTAATAATGTATCTTTTTTTAATCTTTTCTTCTCGTACTTTTTCTATTGTCTTCTCGTATGAATGAAGTGCAATATGTGTTAATGCTGGTACATTTTGTATTATATTATTATAGGACATAGAGATACCACTAGGTGGTCTACCAGCACAATCGCATACAGTGCCACAATGTGATGCAACTTCGATCTCTGAAAGGGTCACCCGATCAACACCACATCCCAGCATGGAAAGCCAGGCCTCACTACAGGCCATTGCTCAGCCACAAAATGAGGTGCTACCTGAGAACAATGGCGGTGAGTAATGTAATATATGGTATATTTTTACAGTTACATTATCTTGTTTTATGTAGTCTAAATAAAATTATGACTGGTACACTTTTTGTGGAAAAAATACAATTGACTGATAACCTTACGAAAAAGAAAAAGTAATGTGATAGCTGGCTGTGTATCAAGGGTTTCATTCTTTGATTGTTTCTATGCATGGCTGTGATAGCTTGGTGGGCATTTGTAATGTGATGTCCCCAGAGGTTTGTGCTCAGGACACCTATTCACCTGCGATTACTTTAACTTCTTGTCAATTCCATTGTTAGCATATATGTGCTTGTGTGCTATTGGAAAGTGCATGTGCTTGTGTCCCAAGTATATGATACTTCAATGTGCTGAATTTTTCTGCTAATGCTGTGTATATTAGCTGTTCTGGCAGCTGTTATTGTAACTGGTCTCATTGAGCATATTCAGATCAGCTGGTCTTTGCTTGGCTGCTTTGAATGACTCTAGTTGTACATAGTTGTTTTCTTTTGATAGCTTTTATATTTTGCTGCTAGAAGAAGTGTGGCTGCATTGTGCCTACCTGTCATGTCTGCCACTGCTCTTTGCTTACTGCTGTTTGCTGTACATAGCTATTTGCTTTTATATTCTGATGCTTACTGCTGTTGCTACTGCTGTTTGCTGCTGAAATAACAATAGTTAGTTATTTGCTGCTGCTGATGTTCCATCCATTTGCAAATGGACTGTCTGAACTGCTACCAGCTATCAGTTACTACCATGTAGTACCATCTCTTTTGTAAATGCTTAAGAGGACTAGGATACAAATAGTGTCCCTTACTGCCAGTTTGTCATAGTGAAGTCACTGAGTTTTGGTTATTGTTTTCTATTATGGCTGCTGTTTTCCAAGCCAAGGCAAAATGCAGTTTCCTATAGCTGTTGCTGCTGCTCTGTTGTGTGAAGCCTCCTGCTACGGCTATTCTGTCAGACCAGCAGCAGTGCTGCCAAAAAAAAAACTAATTTTGTTGACTTACCAACTCATTAGTATGTCTTTGTGACAGAAATCAATAGACCAACCCGTGGACCTACGCGAGGCATTCAGGCTCAGCGACTCATTGACAAACAAGGAAAGCTTCCAGTTCCCATTCCACAACTATTCCGTGCGTCTGTAGGAAAGCATGCTGCTCAATTAGCCTCAAGGATTGGTGTCGAGGTTCGCACACATGTGATAGACCTTGGCGTCCCTAGGTGGAAGGCAGTAGATGAGAGTGTGAAAGCGCCTATCCTTCAGCGCATAATGGTAAACTCTGAGTATTTCCAGCAGTTAATCTTTCATTTGCAGCTACTCTTAGTTTGAGCTTCTAATAGGGTGTAGTGTACCAAAGTTACAAGGTTTCTAAATTTATTCACCAACTATCTTTTGTTTCATGATTTAGTTTGAGCTTTTAATGGGGTATAGTACTATACAAATGAAGGCTTGTACACGATTTTTTTACAATAGTACAACTATGGTTTCGGTGCTCCTTGATTCGCCGACTCGTCACCTATCCATAAGCCAAATATTTTAGTATAGATTTTTGAAAGGCTTGATAAATGCATTAACAATATGTTGCATGAATTCAACTATATAACAAATGCTGAACACAAGTAAATTCACCAATTCGCACTCCAAAGCCAAAGATCTCATAAACACACTATATAGCAGAACCACCAAACGAATTCTGACTATAGTATTCTACAGGTTTAGAGTTAGATTCCGAGACTACAACCATTAGAAAGTACACTCTCAGAACATCAATCTCGGTATAAAATTTGCCCTAAATGGAGTCCGAATGACCAATATACGCTCAAATGAAGTTACACATCTAAAACAGAAATCACAGTTCCAGCAGAACAGCCTGCGATCGAATGCTCATTAAAAATCACATACTCAATCTTTTCCAATAATTCCAACACCAAAACATCACCAATTGATCAATGTTTAAAACTCATGTTAACCCATGTCCACCCAGCATGCTTAAACTTGAGGAATTCCATGAAGAACACAAGCCAAAAGCTGTCCAGAATTTCAGAAGTACCAAAACCTGAACTTTAATTTCAAAACTGCTATAATCTAGAAATAACCACGACACAACCCATACATATTCAGGAAGATACACGAGTCTAGTTTTTGAATCAACAAACGGTACGTAAAACCGATACCCGAGCTAGGAGATATGTCCGTTTTTCCAACACGTGTCTGTGCTGCCAGCACAGACGCGAACCAGACACCAGTTCAGTTCATGATTTTTATCTTTTTCCACACTTCTCAGACAATTCTGAAATTTTTACAGCATAAACTACACCCACAGAGGCATCTACAGTAAAATTACCATAAAACAACATGGTCAGCGTGTCGATGAGAAAAATTCGTCAAAACAGGACAGATTCAGCTTGGTTCAAACACAGTTATGCATATTCATAGCATACACGAATTTTGTGGAATAAAACTCAACTCCAACATCAAAAACCCCCTCCCATGGCTTCAATTCAGAGCATATAAGATATAGAACATGAAACCTAACATGGGAGATATGAAATTCAGCGCTTAAGGAGTGAAAATTTCCTAATTTAGCTTCAATTCAACCAACCCTAATTTTCTTCTGCTTTTCCTTATTCCCTGTTCTTCCCCACCGCTACTCTCTCTCTCTCTCTCTCTCTCTCTCTCTCTCTCTCTCTCTCTCTCTCCCCGTTGGAACAACTCCCTTGATGGGTTTTTTTTTCCTTTGTTTTAAAAGATACACACACACGGCACACATGCACAATTCAAAAAAAAATGCACTCTAGCCCCTTTAGGATATTAAATATGACACAAGAGCACTCCATACATTAAGGGGGTTACATATTAATTCTGTAAATTAGGGTCAAGTTATTGCTAAAATTATCAAATATTGCAGGATAAGTTTGACTTGCAAGGCGATCCAGTCGATGTTAAAAAGGCAGTGGCAACACAATGTGGACGGAGGTTGAGCAATCACAACTTCGTTTTGCACAAAAAGTACAAGAAACTTAAAGAAACGAGGGGGGAAGAGTGTGCTAGAAACAACCCACCAGCTGGTGTCAATCCAAAGCAGTGGACGAGCTTAGTCACTAAGAAGTGGACTGTTCTAAAATGGCTGGTAATCTCGTTCACCAGAGAAATAGTCATGGTTCTTCTTATAGCATGTTGCTTTTGGATTTATTGAAAAAACCACATCCTAAACTTGAAAACCTTATAGTTTTCTCTGTTGGTTTGTGGTCTTATAGGAGCGATCAGAAAAAAACACCTCAAATAGGTTTGATTTTCTCCCCTTTTCTAATGCTGCTTTTGCTGTTGTCTTTTTGCCTTTTTTTCTGCCCTTGTGCCTATTGTTGTTGATTCTGGGAGCTCTTTGTAGTGCCCCTTCAGTTTAGGATTGTTTAGGCTTGTTTTGGATATTGTTTTTTTGTGGCATCTTCTATTTATATCAACCCTTATAAGAAATTGAAAGAAGTCCCATGGAGATGGACTCCTTTTTCCAAGCACTTCACCAACTTCCATCCCTTAGTTGAAAAGATCATAGCATATAGATTACCACAGGGCCAGGAAACAGATTGATCATAGCATTATGGCTGTTTTCATGGCTAGTGATGCCTTAGTTTGCAACTGTTTTATGGCTCTCATCTTTGGGTTGATTCTGTCATGGATTAGGGCCATTAGGCCTTCATCGTGGCTTTCATCCATGTATGCTCACAACTGTAGGATTATTAGCTTGAGTTTTTCAGGTGGTATGTTTTCATTAGAAGCCAACCTCGAAATCTATACTTTGTTTGAATACATACTGGTGCAAGTTACGGCCAGTTCTGCTTCTGTAATATTCCCAGTTCTGCTTTGGTTCTAGACACTTGAATAATGTACCCAGTTGCTGGATTTTGCTTAACACACTTGCTGCATACTCCGTCCAGGTTATGAAGCACAAAAATCAGCACTTAGGTTCAACAAAAACATGCATTTTTGGTTCAAATCTGGGCTTGAAATCTGCAGTTTTCAGTGCACTTTGGTTGACACAGTTACTGTATACTCAGTCCATGTTATGAATCACAAAAACAAGCACTTTGGTTCAACAAAAACATTCATTTTTGGTTCAAATCTGGGCTGGAAATCTGTAGTTTTAGTGCACTGAAAGTGCACTTTGGTTGACACACTTGCTGCATATTGGGTAGTTGCAAAGGAAGAAGAAAAGAGAGAGAGAGAGAGAGAGAGAGAGAGAGAGATTTGGGTTTCCTTTACTCTGTTTTTCCTGGCAAGTTATGCATATAATGGGTGTATTATGTATATTCCACATTTGGAGGGAAACAGAGGTGTAGTTGGCGCCAATGGGTTGCGAGACTTGGAATGTCTATTTTGCCCGTCTTATGGGTTGGGATCTCACGTGATAAGCACATGAGGTTCTTTTCCGTCCAAATGTTGAGCCTAGTTATGTAGTGGATCACATAGGTAACGGAGAGATAGTTGAGGGGATGAAATCGCCAAATTAATAGTTTAGGGACGAAGTAGAGAAAAGTTGCATAGTTTAGGGGATAAAAGAAAAAAAAAACTCTATTAGCTTTCATCCATAGATTATGGCTGTTTACGAGACTCATCTTGGCCTGTGTGGTTTGAGTTCTCAATTGGAGTATGTTCGAACTATATATAAGCAGGAACATGAACGCCCAAGTCCAACCACAATTCTAGTCGTCTCATTGGTGCAAGTGTTTGCTTGGACGTGTAGAGTTTAAGGGAAATATCTAGTGGCAGACTTGTATACTAGTAGTAAATGCGGTCTTTTGTACGTGATGTCATTTGGTCATAGCTAGCTGGGGTGTCATTGATACTTCTATTTGCTCTCTCTTTAAGCTAATTGACGAATTATTGGATCATCTTCTTTTTGAGCACTCCTTTTCTAAGCAAGTCAAGAACGTTGTTGCTTAGTTGAGATATATCCCTGCTGCTCCTACTCTTTACTTCCAGAAAGTTGCTTGTGGTTCTGTTCCAATTTCGAAAAGAGAGATTCACCTAATACTCTTAGAAGGCTTGCTCTAGATGCTATGGTCTGTTTCACTTGGGAAGAAAGGACCAACAGAATTTCCAGGGCATTTTAAAGTTTTTTTTGCTCTGTTTTATTTGAGGTTTTTCCTCTTGGGCATAACTAGACCAATTTCTGACTTCACTGTTGACATAGAGTGAAGTTCACTTTAACTCAGTGAACTTAAGTCCAAACAATGTACTTATAAAAAAACATAATGTTAGGTATTTGAACTGCATTCATAATGCTAGGAAACACTTCATTCATTCATATAGAACAACATGACAGATAGCTACTAGGCATTTGGACTGGATGTGCCATTTTCAGTACATAGGTGCTTCTCGTGGCAATGCTAGGAATTCGCCATTCTAGATTCTATATCTTCTTCTCTTCGTAACTCCTTTTTCTATTTTATCGATATATGTTTCTTTTGCCTATATAAAAAAACAAAAAACAGGTCTTGGTCTAAGACAAAACATAGATGTGGATCAAAGTCACTCCCAGTTAGGGTTGCCACTGCGGTGAGTTTTCCATTATATGGGCCTTCACTTTTTTTAAAAATACGAACATGCTTTATTAACTCATTTGATGAGAAAATAATATATCAGATGCACGATAATGGAGGTGTTGTGCCCGCGGTAACAGAGATGTACAAATCCACCCACTTCAATGAGGACACGCAAAAATGGATCTCTTCAGAATCTAAAGTTCTCTATGTACGTGTATCAAGTATTTGTGTGGTGTAGTCTACTAAATTATTAGAACTTGTCTCTACTAAATTGTCAGAACCTAAATTTGGCATTTACTTTAAAATGACAGGATAAGATGGTACAAATAGAGATTGAACATAATGCGCAGGACGGTGCAATCCCGATTACGCAAGAGGAGCTCTCCGTTAAAGGTCTCAAGGCAAGGTCAGGCTATGTGAAGGGACTTGGCATTAGGCCTTCCTCCTCTATTAGGACTGGGAATGGGGAGTATGTAACACACCTTGAGGGAAAGGTGCAAGAGCAAGCTCAGAAAATTCAAAAGCAAGCTGAGAAAATTCAAGAGCAAGCGGAAGGAATTGAAGCAGCAAACAATAAGATAGACGAGCTTGCCTTGGCAAAAGAGGAACAGGGGAAGACTTTGGCTAGTGTTATGGCGTTTCTTAAACAACAAGGATTCACCGGTTAATAACTTGCTGGTTAGTACATCATGCTTTCCCTATTTATATTCTTAATGAGAAAACTTGGAGTGGGCTATATAATTTTGTTGGTTTGATTTTTTGCCCTTTTTCAGAATTAGACTTGTTATGAACCAGATTTGTGGTCTGTTTTGGTTTATGGTTCTATGTTCAACTTACAGCATGGCAGCCCTATTCCATTCTTTAATCCTTTGAATCCCAAACCACCTTCCTTTTTAGGACAATAGAGCTGATCCCACTTCACTTTTTCCCTTGAATGCTTGAGCTCAAATCCAGACTAAAGAAATGCCATGAGAGTGCTTTCAATGTCCTTAACCAAAGAACTTGGATAGCGGGATTTCATGCTGTAACTGCAGCAATCAACTGATCTCTGAAGTGAACTGGAACCTTAGATTGAATGGCTAGATTAAGAGTAGGCATAGCATCCACTTTTCCATAGAAAGCAGCCCCTAATAACGCAGCATATATAGTAACCCAAAATCTCCTACTTCACGACCTTAGGATCATCAATCAAACAACCACTAGAATCAATAAGACTTAGAATTGTATTTCTAGCTTTATGGAAACACATTTTCTGGTGAAGTACTTAGAGTTTTGGTCTCTTAAAGCCAACCATTTCACTCTAGACTTCTATTTTGTATTTCTGCCCTTAATTTTCTGGATTGCTTGGCTGATCTTTGCTGATGGTTTTTGGTTGTTTTTTGCATTCAAACTGACTTGGCACCTGCACAACACACACCAGTAATGAAATCCTCAGCTTTAGAGGACACAACACACCTTTAGTGGACACAACACACACACAACTCACACCAACACACCTTTAGTGGATTTGAGAAGTGTTCCCAGTAAGACCCGCAAAAGTTTAGTCATAAGAACCCCAATTGCTATTTTGGTTTCATTGTAGGTTTAGCAGGTTTAAATTTCTGCATATGCATTTCTGTTTCAAGTATGTTCTGTTGTGCATTTTTTTGTTTTACTTGCTACAGCATTAGACTTGTTATGAACTAGTTTTGTGGGCTGTTTTGGTTTAGGGTTCTATGTTCAAGTTAAAGCAGTACAATGTGGTCTATTTTTTGTTGTTTGTTGGTGATATGTTGAGTTGCAGCAGTTATGGAAATTTGTTAGGTATTGACCCTTTAGCTGGTATGGACACTTGAGTAGTCACAAACTTCAGTTTAAGCATAACATCTCTAACTTGGGTTCTGTTTCAATTGCACAAAAGGAAAGCACTTATGTTTCAGTTGCACTTCGTCTTCAACTTCGGTTATATTTTTTGGCATTAGATTTTTCTACTTGAAGTATAATCTGTCCAAGTTGTTTGCTGCATACTCTGTCCATTGTCCGTCCAAATAGTAATGTTCCAGTGTTATTGTCAGATTGTTTGCTGCATACGTGTCAATGTTTATGAAGCACAAAATGAAGGCTACTTCAGTTCATTGATTTTGGCATAAAACTTAAGTTTACATGATGTTTAGTATTTCTATTAACAATATCGTACTAATTTTTTCTGAATCTTATTTTATGTTAATTTGCAGATTGAGTATGTAGAAGGTTGGTAGCAGAAGATGATATATGCTTTTCTATGAAGACTTCTTTTTGGATGAAGTTCAGAGTCTTCTTTTTTTTGATGATGCTACGAGAACTCTTCTTTTTTCTATGGGCTCATTCATTATCTTCTATTGGAAAACGTTTGTTTTTTATAATTTTTTTAACAGTAAAAAATGAAATTTATTAATCTTTGAAAACAAATAACAAAGATTAAAAGGATTCGATGCACGAGGCACCAGAAACCAGAAGGGAAAAATAACCCCCCTAAATGGCAACTATGCTAGCTGCAACCTGCCAACCTCATCGAACAATATTTTTGAACTCTGGTGCAATCGTTTGGATCATTGATGCAATAATTTGCTTCAATTATATATCCTGGAATCCACTTACAACTGAGTATTGGTGTCTTGTCAACTTCAAGCATCATAGTTTCTGGGCAAGATTCATGCAGGGAATACTTCTCAGTGGGGTGTGACTATTAATTGCTGTTAGATATGTATCATTTTTTTCCTTTTCCTATGATCCCTTGGTCTGTAGGCTTTTTTTATCTTTGTGATTGGGCTGCTAGGTGGATTTGCTGGTCAACCTTCTAGCTTTTCTTTTGTTTCTGAATTCTGGGGTCATGAGCGGCATATAATTCTCGATGATTAGGGTGTTAACAGATGGATTGTTTGTCAACTTCTAGCTTTTCTTTTGTTTATAAATTCTGAGGAGGGCATATAATTCTCGATGATTAGAGTGTCACTACAACAAAAATGAGAATAAGCGACGAAATTGCTTGTGAGGAAAATAGATTTCGTCTCCAATTGCACCTATTTGTGAGGATTTTTTTTTTTCGTCACCAATTAAGAGGACAGACAAATTTAAGGTGAGGAAATTTTATTTTGTCACCAAAAATAGTTAATTAGTGAGGAAAATATAAATTTTGTCACCTAAAGGATTGACAAAATAAATATAAGGTGACGAAATATTTATTTCGTCACTAATCTGTTACCTTCATAATCTGCACAAATGTTTACAACCAACACATGACAAATTAGTTCGTCACAAAGGTGAGGGTTTTGGTGAGAAATTTTTATTGTCGTCCTTGAGGGGCAATTTTGGCGGGTGAAAAGGGGCGCTTCTTTTTTGAGGATTCATAGGATAAGAACTATGATGAACAACGTATATGGTCTAGTTTGGTTATTTTTGACATTCGTACATGGATGCATTACATCCTAAGTGTGGAAGATTATTTTGGTGTGGATGAATGTTGGGTATGACGATGTGTTGGATATTATGGTAAAATAGAATGGGCTTACTATTTAGTGCAATTCAGATGTATTATAGTTCTTGTTTGAGATCTATTGGATTCTAAAATGCACAGGATGTCGTATTTAGAAGAGTGCGAGACGATTTTTTGTCACCTATATTTCTAATATATGAAAAATAGGTGACAAATTTTTTTTGTCACTAAAGAGGATTTTTGAAGAAGCATTTTAAAGACGAAATTTTTTGTCATTAATTTTACAATTATAGGAGACGAAATTATTTGTCACATTTACTATTTTATAATATTTAAATTAAATTCTTTGGAGACGAAAATTTTTGTCACCTATGTAGTTTTCTTGGTCATTATTCATTTACTATTAGTGACGAAACTGGACAAGGGTGACGAATAATTGATAAATTGGTGACAATAAATTTCGTCTCCAAAAATTACTATAGGTGACGAAACATGATTTTCGTCACCATGTTACTTTCTGAGACAACCTATAGGTGACAAAAAAAATTTCGTCTCTAAACTTTTGTTGACAAAAAATGTGCATTTTGTGACAATTTAATTCGTTTCCAAACACAAAATTTCTTGTAGTGTGTTAACTTAGTTGAGATGGATTGCTTGTCAACCTTCTTGCTTTTCTTTTGTTTCTAAATTCTAAGGTCATGAGCGGCATATAATTCTCGATGATTAGGGTGTTAATTTAGTTGAGATGCTAATTTTTCATTATGATGCCGTATGCTCTAGCCCTTCTATCGTCGTATCTAGTACCTTTGTAACTTTCTTTTGGTTTGTTTAATAATATGGTCGCTTTTTTCGCTGGTCAAAAAAAATAAATTACTCAAAGTAGTAAATTTATTTTGTAATAAAAAAAGGTTAAATCGTAAAACACGATCGGAAATGATACTATAATAAAACTTGAATTTTGTTGGGATGCTTAAAATTCACCCTTTTTATGGTCTATTTTTTCGGGATTTGACTTTTTTAAAGGGATCCTATACTAAAAAGACTCAATTGTGTGGACTGCATACTTTACCTGTTTTTCCCTCAAATAACTAAACAACAATTATTTAGATTCTAACAAAAAAAAAAAAAACCGTCTAAATTAGCTGTGTCTCTCCCTCCCCTTTCTTGGGTCTTGGAGAGAGAGATTATCTCAATTCGGCTGTTGGAGAGAGAGAGAGACTAATTATCTCAATTTGGCACTCAACACCCATGACTCAAATTTCTGTTCAACGCCTTGAGCGTTGCGTCTCCTTCCTCTCTTTTCTCTCCTCTCGCCCTTCACGCCCTCCTCAAACCTATTTAGCAATTGATAAAAAAAAAAAAAACCCTCCTCTCCTCAACATTACCATCAAATTCGTCACAGACAAATCTCACCATCGAAATCAAAACGTACTCCGACCGTGCATGCATGCACATGCATGCACAATTTGATGAATACGTGAAAATCCCTTCTTTGTAAGTCGTCCGACGCGATAAATTCCAAACCTCTTAATCGCGATGAGCCGACGCTATTGCGTCGGCATTGCCGTTCTAACCCTTTTCGCCATTATCATCGTAGGCTCCGTCATTTACGTAACAAGTTGCCACCACCCTGCCACCCCCGCACCGCAACCACCACCCAAAAAGACGCAACCCATCTCCGGGCCCACATCGGTGTCCGTCGAGCAAGCATGCCAAGCAACAACGGATCCATACGGATGCGGAGCCACATTATCCTCCCCGCGAAGTTACCCTTCTGATCCCCCAATCTACTACGCCACGACCGAAATCCTCAAACTTGCCACCCGTATCTGCATTCGAAACGTCAAGGTGGCCCAATCTGTGATCGCCGATATCCTAAAAAACGCCACAAACGATCAGAAGGTCTCTATGCTTTTCTTTTCCTATGGTAATAGTTTCATTTTTTATCGGAAGGTTTCCGCTGCAGTTTTTTGTTTTGGTTAGTGTGGTTGGTTTCTTACCAACTGTTGGGTCTCGAATGACGGATGATTTTAGTAAGTCTTGCCTTCAAAAAAAAAAGTTTCATTTTTCATCTTTACGATAACGAATTTTCTTTCGCCTATTAAAAAAAAAGGTCTCGAAGGCAGCGAAAACGTGCATGGAGGTGCTACGTAACGCCGAGTACCGGCAGCAGTCGACGGCCGACGCTCTGCCACGCGGTGAGTTCAAGGACGCCCGGGCGTGGATGAGCGCGTCCTTGGTTTACGAGTCCATGTGCCTGAACGGATTGAACAAGACGGGCAGTAATCTACGGTCGGTCACAGGGGTCGTGGCATACATGCAAACCGTGGTGAACGTGACCGGCGAGGCGTTGAGCTTGATCCGGTCGTACGATATCTATGGTAACGATACCGGGTCGTGGACCTCGCCCCAAACAGAGCGGGACGGGGTCTGGGAGCACGTGGACGGGTCAGGCGACGCACGGGCCTTGGAGTCCAACGGCGGGTTCCCGTCCGGCTTGACTGTGAACGCGACCGTGTGCAGGAGCGGGAGCAGTGGCGGGAGTTGTGATTACGCGACCGTGCAGGATGCGGTGGACGCAGCGCCAAGCAACGAGACAGAGAGGAGGTTCGTGATTCGGATAAAGGAAGGGGTTTACAATGAGACGGTTAGGGTTCCGTTGGAGAAGAAGAATGTGGTGTTTCTGGGTGATGGGATGGGAAAAACGGTCATTTCAGGGTCATTGAATGTGGGCCAGCCTGGGATGACCACCTATGATTCAGCTACAGTAGGTAATGTCCTATCCTTTTTAAAAATATTTTTGTTCTTAATTTACATTATTGTATCTTTACTTAGTGTTAACAATTCTCATTATTGTACTTATTTCTCACTTTTATGAAATATGTTATTTCCTACATCACATTTAATTCAAAAAGACAAGTATTTTCTTTTAATCGACCAAAAAAAAAAGTACTTATTATGTTCTTTAGCGGAACGGGGCCAAATGGAACCGAAATAAACCCCACCGAAATTGCACAAGGTTATATAGAATGGTGAATAAATTTGCACTCACTTGAAAAGAATGATGAATCCATGACTCTAATTAGTGAAGTCTGAAACGCAAGAGGAAGGATTTTACGATCATCAATTGTTAGACTTCCGCGGGAACCTATTAACTCTTACCAATTCTTCTGCGATCAGATCATACAGACTCCCTGTTAGTGAACTATGGATTTGGTCTCCCAGAGTTGATCGAGGTGCGTTTAAACTAGTTTGAACATCTTAGTTTAGAAGAAAAATATGGTTAGAACCGGAGAAGAAGAATTCCAAGGAAAACAATGTTCTTAGTGGCCAACACATATGGGACAACAAGGGCAACGAGATTAGTTGAGCTACGATGTAACCTAATCGGGACACCTGATTGTAGAATACGAAAATAGATACTATAATTGGAGAGGAGCATGGTTGTTAAAATCTTACGATACGGGATACGTATCCTACGATTCGTATCGTCTCCTTCCAAAAACGATACGTATCCCACCCTGTATCCTTTTTGTATAGAAATCCTACGATACGATAACGTATCTTACGATACAATAGCGTATCCCGATTCGAAACGTATCTTATGATTTCTTGTTGAGAAGAAATCATACCATATTATTAAAAGAATTGGTTTTTTAACACAAATGCATTCTAAATCTATTTGATCTAATTATGACGGTATCCAAACCATTTACGAGAAAACCCACAAATTCGAAGTTCGAATAGAAGAAAGAACATATTTCGATCATGTATTGCACGACTCAGGCACATGAAAGCCTCATTACGATAGACCCTAACTTGGGAGACTTGAAGATTTTTCATCCTAAAAGCCTACTTTTCGGATACATTAAACACTTACATTTTCATATATCCAAAAGATTCCTTTAGGATTATAATTAAGTATACAATATTAGTTTTATATTATATTTGTTTTCGTTTAACGAAAATATCTTACGATACACGATACGTAATCCCAGATACGATATCTATGCAAATGGAATAAGGACGATATCACGATACGTATCGGCCGATTTGAAAAAACATATGGAGAGGAGTATATATATGTGTGACAAGTTTGGCAGTGGGCCGTAAACTTGTCTTCAAACCAAACAACGAACACTCTGTTTTCCTCTGCTCTAAGACTGGCACTCAATTTCAATTTTAAACCACAACTTGAGAGAGACACATAATCCCAAGTTGGAATAATTAGAGTCGCAAATTAGTCCAGACTTCAAATACTCTGTCCTTTTCGGTTATTCCCGTTTTCAGAATAATCCCTTGAAAAATTGATCGAGATTAAGGCTTCGATCTTTGCACGCGGAGGCCGGAGGTGATACCGAGGACCTATGGTTCTTCATATTCAGGATGGCCAACCGGCCGGGCCATGAGTTTCATTTCTGCACACCAAAATGAATTCGTCCTGGTCCAGCTGGGACCTGGTAATCTTTTTTTTTTAAAGACGAAAGGGTACAAGAGTAATTCCACTTACCATAGTTATTTCTCATGGAAATGTATGTCTTCAGCAAGTGCATATGCTCCGTACCCTATTTTCAGTCTCGCTAAGAACTTCAGAATCTTTCAACCGCAAATGACACTCTTCGATGGTATGGCCTGCATGTGTACTGGTGAAATGAACAGACTTTTTTAATAGTCGAGACAAACGTGAAAAAAAAAATTTTGAATAAGGAGAAAATAAGAAAAAGTCCAAAAAATCTTAACGGAACTTAGCCTTAGTTCTTTTGGCACTTATTTGGGCAATAAACGTGACTCTTGCAAATCTGGAATTGAACTATTATAGTACCCATGTAAGTTCATTGGTAAGTAAGCTGCTTAATTAATTAATATGGCATGCATCATAATGTTGCACACAGGAGTACTTGGTGATGGATTCATGGCCAAGGACCTCACAATTGAGAACACGGCAGGCCCCCGAGCCAACCAGGCCGTCGCCTTCCGATCAGACAGCGATAGATCCATCATCGAAAGCTGCGAATTCATCGGGAACCAGGACACCCTCTGTGCCAACACCCTCCGCCAGTTCTACAACTCATGCCGTATCCAAGGCAACGTGGACTTCATTTTCGGCTTCTCCGCCTCGGTCTTCCAGAACTGCCTCATCCTCATCTCTCCCCGCGGCTTCACCTCCGATCAAAATGTCATCACCGCCCACGGAAGGTTCGTTAGAAATTTATTTTATTTTTTTTAAGTTTCAAAATTTTAAGGTTATATATTGCACTGTTTAATTTACAGCACTTTGCTGGGCATCTCTTTTCCACAGCAAACTACATAACCAAAGGGCATGACAATACAGAAGAGGGTATCTCCCCTAATCCCCTTATAGTGGACCCTATAGGATATATTCGGACCGTTTATCTCGGCAATCAATGATTTAGATATGTTTAATAATTTTGACTTAACTTTGACGGCCAAAGTTAATATATATATATATATATATGAACTATTGATTGCCAAAATGATCAGTCTGGTTCTGCCCTATAGGGAAGCGCGCTGCAGGATTTCCGATTCCTGTTTTCTCAAATCCATGATATTTTTCATCAACCTATGGCTAACTTTTACTTTCAATTTTCAAGATTCGTGCATTTGATAAATTATTCAGTATCTTTTCACTATCATTGTGTATCAATATCATTTTGTCACTGTAACAATCCTCAACAGGTTCGACGCGGCGCAATCCACCGGCTTCGTCTTCCTGAATTGCACAGTTAACGGTACCGCGACGTACATGGAAAAATACAAGAAGAAGTCGTCGGATTCGACGAAGAATTTCTTGGGGAGACCGTGGAAGGCATACTCAAGAACTGTTTTCATAAACTGTAACTTGGGGCCTATCATCTCACCTGAAGGATGGATGCCTTGGGACCGCGATTTCGGGCTATCCACGCTTTACTACGGAGAGTACGGTAACTCCGGGCCCGGTTCGTCTTTATCACAGAGAGTGGAATGGAGTAGCAGAATTCCAGCTAGCTATATTGAAGGTTTTTCAGTGCAGAATTTTATCCAAGGTCATAAGTGGATACCATTATCTTCTGGATAATGACTCATGGGGATAACGAAGTAAATATTTGATGATCAATACTTGGTTACAGAAATTCTCTGAATTCTAATACAATTTTTTTTATTCTTGTTTTTTTCTTTTTCTAGTTTTGATGTTAATTATGACTTGTAGATTTTAGCTTAATCCTTTGGTGGTATTGTTGTGCTAATAATAACAATTTTATTTCCACCGAATATTATGAGCATCCAAATGGAGCCTTATGGTTTTCATGCGTGGACCACTTGATGTATTCAAATGTATTTTAACATTAAAGAATGAAATCTTAACTAATTGGGCCTAACAAAACATCCCAGAAAGTGGATTGTATGACGTCTTATATATATTTAGGGGAGAGTTAGTAAGTTAGTTTACAATGAATTTCAAATGCTATTCATATTCTTGAATTCCAAATATCCACGACGGAGCTCTATTCCTAACCTCCCATATGGAGAGAATCAGGAGATGCCAACTGGACTAGAGCCCACTAGCGAAGAGTTTTTGCTAGCAAAGGTAGATAATTACTCAATTCAATTTTTCAGTTTATTTGACGACTACAAAAATAAGATTATTTTAAACTTTTGATCTGTATTTTTTTACTACTTAGTATTTAAAGCTAGAAAAGTTACGGGTGTATGAAAATTATTTTATTTTAACGTGCATATGGAAAATCGTTAAGGACATTTCAGACATTCACTTCGCAAATAAGCTATTCTGCAATTATCTAACCAAACAGCTTGAACTTCTATCTAAACTTATAAAAAGCTACTACATGTTTAGAACTTAATAGTCATTTCGAAAATAAGCAAAGGGCTTTTTGGGTTTTTCAGCTATAATTTTTTACTTTTTCGATTCGTCTTGACGAAACGTCCACAAAAGTTAAGCGCAAAACTGACATATGCGGAAGAAATTTGAATAAACACAAAAACAAGAAGAAGAAAAAAAACTCAAAAATCTTAGCGGAACTTAGCCTTAGTTCTTTTGTCACTTATTTGGGCAATAAACATGATTCTTGCAAATCTGGAATTTGAGCTATTATAGCACATTAGCACCGTGTAAGTTCATTGGTAATTAGACTGCTTGATTAACTCATATGCCATGCATCATAATCTTGCCCAAGGACCTCACAATTGAGAACACAGCAGGCCCCGAGCCAACCAGGTGGTCGCCGATCCGATCAGATAGCGATAGATATACGTCATTGAAAACTGCGAATTCATCGAGAACCAAGACACGCTGCGCCAACACCCTCGATCCGCCAGTTCTACAACTCGTGTCGTATCCAAGGCAACGTGGACTTCATTTTTGGCTACTCCGCCTCGGTCTTCCAGAATTGCCTTATCCTCATCGATCTCTCCCCGTGGCTTCAATTCCGATCAAAACGTCGTCACCGCCCACGGAAGGTTCGGTTTGAAATTCGAAGTTTCAAAATTTAAGGCTATTTATTGCACTGTTTAATTTTCTTTTCCACAGCAAACTACGACATAGCTAAAGGGCATGACATGAGCAGGGTATCTCCCCTTAATATCAATGCGGGATAAGAAAACATTTTTTTTTTTTTCTATAAGTAGAGTGTTCGGGCCAATTTATACATTTCTCGAATATGATATAAACATGTTAACTACAATTTGATTGTCTCTTTTAATTTTTTGGTACCAGTAAAAACATCGCTGTTGTAGTTTCGGGAGGGCAGACGAACTACTATTGCCTACGGTTCAAACCCTAGTTGATAAAGGGGCGGCCATTTGATGTCCCAACCACTGGGGCTAGCTATTTCCTATCTCACTTTCTTCTAATTTTTCGTTTTGCGGTACTAATCGTGGTTACCATCTATGACTTTCTAGTCAAATTGAGGATGTCTTCGATTGATTTTTGTTACGGCCTGTTTTCTTAAATCCATCATATATATTTTTCGATCTCTTTGACCCCGCGCAATCCACCGGCTTCGTGTTCCGGAATTGCACAGTTGACGGTACCGCGACATACAAGGAAGAATATGAGAAGAAGTTGTCGGATGGGATGAATACTCGCGAACGGTTTTCATAAATTTTAACTTGGGGCCTATCATCTCACCAGAAGGGTGGATGCCTTCATTGCCTTTGGACCACGATTTCGGACTATCCACACTTTACTACGGAGAGTACGGTAACTCCGGGCCCGGATCGGCTTTATCG